>JABUQX010041870.1:7500-22500 GCA_015478945.1 Trachelipus rathkii
ATGTATAGTAGTGTGACTAGGGTCTGGAATAAAGAAGTATAGATCTAAAGTTCAATGTGTTCAGATGGACAATCTTAGGGGCATGCTAGGTGTGAAAAGAATTAATAAAATGAGGTATTAGAGAGTTGTGTGGTGTGAAGAAAAGGGTAAATGAGAGAATAAATGAAAGTATGTTGAGATGGTTTGGTCATGTGGAAAGGATGAATGATAGTCGGTTGGTTAAGCGGATGTATAGAGTGTGTTGGGAACCGACCGGCTGGGAGACCGAAGAGAAAGTGGATTGAGTCGGTGAACGAATGTCTGAAGGAGAGAAATGTGAGTTTGCAGAGGCGAGAATAAAGGTAAGCTTGATGAAAGGAATGGGGGGTTTTGTATGGAGGTATGGTTGTGGCCCACCTGGGGCCAAGGGATGAACCCTACACTGACGATTTACCATAGTGAGGGTCCGTCGCGGTCCCATGAAGCTCTAGGGTGGATTTTCTGTCTGTGACGAGTTCTCACTAATTAATGGTACAGAGGGGGCGGTAAGGCTGGGCTTTCCTTTCGACTTTTGTCATATTCTTCTACTGCTTTTCTTTTCCGATGCATGACACGCACCTTAACCCCCAGTCTTGGGGCAAAGAGGAAGATAAAGAAAGAAAGAAAGAAGATATATATATATATATATATATATATATATATATATATATATATATATATATATATATATATATATATATATTATATATATATATATATATATATATATATATATATATATATATATATATATATATATATATATATATATATATATATATATATATATATATATATATATATATAAAGTTCTGTGGCTAAAACTCTAAAAACGTAACTATCCGCATCCGCAATCCGCGGATAGTGATTTTAACTATCCGCATCCGCGGATAGTGAAAAACCACTATCCGCTACACCTCTAGTGGTAGGCTTCTGAATGGAATCAAAGTATGTTTGAGGATAGTGAGGCGTGTGTGAGAATAAATGGTGTCAAAGGTGATTGGTTTAGTATTAATAGCAGGAGTGAGACAGGGTTGTGTTATGTCTCCTTGGTTATTCAATTTATATATGGATGGGGTTATGAAAGAATTAGAGGTGGGGGTGGCAGGAAATGGTGTTAGAATGATGGAGAATGGAGATAAGTGGAGGGTGCCCTATCTATTATATGCGGATGATTTGGTTCTGTGTGGGGAATCTGAAGAGAGTTTGAGAAGATTGGTAGAGAGATTTGGCAGGGTATGTAAAAGGAGGGGCCTGAAAGTAAACGTAGATAAAAGTAAGGTTATAGTTGTGAGTGAGGATAGTCCTCAGTGTGAAGTTATGTTAGATGGTGAGCAGCTGGAACAAGTGTCAGAGTTTAAATATTTAGGTATATGTTGGATGAAAAGGGAATGAATGATGCAGAGTGTAGTAGGAAAGTTGTGAATGGTAGGAAGGTGGCTGGTGCAATTAAATCGTTGGTGAATGTAAAGGACTAAGTCTGGAGTGTGCTAGGGTCTTGCATAGGGTTGGAAAAAAAACGTTTTTTTCAAATCATGTTTTTTTCAGGAAAAAATGTTTTTTTCATGTTTTTTTCGTTTTTAGGTTTTTCGTTTTTTTCATTAAATGTATTTTTAAAAATATAAAGAGGGTAATATGATATTTCACTTGAGTATTTTCATTTTTCAAATATGAGGATACCTGAAATTAAACAAATATTCCATTTTGATTTATAAAATAGCAGAACTACCTTTCTCTTATATTTTATCAATTGTTTTCATTACAATTTATAGTAGGTTGTAGCCTGCAGACTGCTGTTTGTAGGCTTCTACTTACTAATTTTACTATGTATTTTACATTTGTATCATATAATCATATTTATAATTTACTTTTAAACATTAATGTATATTATATTTATATAGAATGAGTCTGAATGACAAAACTCAAAAGTGACTTAAGGGATGCAAATGAAATAATAAAAATATTGAAATTAAAATTATACCAAGATTGTAAATGAAGGAGGATGAGTGAATGACTAAATTAAATATTTGGCTTTGGAATATCAACTTTTGATTCACTAATCACTAGTCCCCACTCCCCAGACCCCAGTCACTACTGAGTACTGACTACTGTGCTGTGACTACTGTCAAGCTCATTATCACTGGGCTCATCAGCGTGATCAGCCACATTTAATTTTGATATGACTGATAAGTCTGATATCTCAAGAGTCGTATGAAGTATCGTGTGAGAATGATAGTGGTGAAGGAGCAGGGGCAGTAACAGGACTCTTAAGCTTAGCTGCCTTAGCATAATCATCTCTCTCAGTTGGCAAATTTTCAGAATTTCCTAGTTCTAGATTATGAGCAATAAATACTAGTTTTGCAACGTCTACACAACAAAAGTTACATTTCATGCGAGGGCCTTTGCTACCTTTTATTTCCTTAAAAAGTACAGTCACACGACTTTTTGCACATGGCATTTCTAAATTCTGATTAAATAATTATGATAAAAATGTTACTGAAAGCTGAAACAGAGTAAGAAAACATTAATGAAGCCACAAACAAAATATTATGAATATCAAAATTCAGAATATAAAATAAAAATATGGAAAACCCATAAAAATTTTGAACACAAACTCAGGGGCTTCCACCTTGTAGGAAATTGGAACCAAAAATGTCCAAATTAGAGCATATTTGCTAAAACTTATAATAAAATTGTTCAAACATGTAAATTCCACAACTTAATTGAAAAAAACGAAAAAAACAAATTTTTACTTGTTTTTTTCAGGCTGTGTTTTTTTCCTTTCCCAACCCTAGTCTTGCATGAGGGTATGTTGTTACCTGTGTTATTGTATAGTAGTGAGACTATGGTCTGGAATAAGAAGTATAGATCTAAAGTTCAATGTGTTCAGATGGACAATCTTAGGGGCGTGCTAGGTGTGAAGAAAGGGGTAAACGAGAGAATAAATGAAAGTATGTTGAGATGGTTTGGTCATGTGGAAAGGATGAATGATAATCGGTTGGTTAAGCGGATGTATAGTGGTGAGTGTGTTGGGAACCGACCGGTTGGGAGACCGAAGAAAAGTGGATTGAGTCGGTAAAGGAATGTTTGCAGGAGAGAAATGTGAGTTTGGCAGAGATGAAGAAAGGTGATGATAGGAGAGAATGGTGGTGTTGTGGGTATGGTTAGCCCACCTGGGCCAGGATGAACCCTACACTTGATGACTTACCATAGTGTGGATCCGTCGCTGTCCCATGAAGCTCTAGGGTGGATTTTCTGATTGCGACGAGTTCTTACTAATTAATGGTACAGAGGGGGCGGTAAGGCTGGGCTTTCTTTTCGACATTTGTCATGTTCTACTGCTTTTCTTTTCCGATGCTTGTAGCGCACCTTACTCCCAATCTTGGGGAAAAAAGGTAGATAAAGAAAGAAAGAAAGAGAAATAATAATAATAATAATAATAATAATAATAATAATAATAATAATAATAATAATAATAACAGTAATAATAATAATAATAATTAATAATAATAATAAAAATAATAATAATAATAATAATAATAATAATAATAATAATAATAATAATAATAATAATAATAATAATTTTTTGAGTAAGTGTGCAGGAGCCACCACTGCGCATAAAAAAAAAGCGGCGATACTGAGTCAGAAAACTAACTACAAGGGTAACTCTTAAACTGAACGCATGAAAACGGGAATTCAGGAATTAAATCTTATTGAATAGAGTCAGTTCCTTAAAGGAAAGCAAAGATCACGTAATTGTTGAAATGAAGTGATTCAGACAATATAAATGAGAGGCGGGGTTGAAAAGGTATGGTGTGTAACATGGGGAAAAATCAGTCTCTGGAAGCCATAAGAGCCGGACAACCCACGAGAAAATGGCGTACCGAAAGTAGACCGAACGGCAGAAAGGACATAGGGGGATTCTCCCATGCCATGAGGTAGCTTAGCTTTGCGTCACATTAGTATGGCCAAATCGCAAACGAGACAGGAACACCTCCTGGTGCGACTCCGGCGAAAAGACAACGACTAAATCCCCAGGAGCGACTTTATGTTACTTAGTTTGGCACCACAATAATCCTCCGAACAACACTCTCCTGCCAGCGAGGAAGCTCTGTTTGAGTCGGAAGCAGAAATCATCAGCTGGGAGGTGTCCCAGCAAGATGGCCACAGGTAAGTATATATCTCTTCTTATCTTCATCTTCCTCTTTGCCCCAGATTGGGGGTAAGGTGCGCTACAAGCATCGGAAAAGAAAAGCAGTAGGAGAACATGACAAACGTCGAAAAGAAAGCCCAGCCTTACCGCCCCCTCAGTACCATTAATTAGTGAGAGCTCGTCACAGACAGAAAATCCACCCTAGAGCATCATGGGACCGCGACGGACCCTCACTATGGTAAATCGTCAATGTAAGGGTTCATCCCCTGGCCCAGGTGGGCCACAACCATGCCCCCATACAAAACCCCGCCATTCTCTCCTATCATGCACCTTTATTCTCGCCTCTGCCAAACTCACATTTCTCTCCTTCAGACATTCGTTCACTGACTCAATCCACTTTTTCTTCGGTCTTCCAGCCGGTCGGTTCCCAACACACTCTCCACTATACATCCGCTTAACCAACCGACTATCATTCATCCTTTCCACATGACCAAACCATCTCAACATACTTTCATTTATTCTCTCATTTACCCCTTTCTTCACACCACACAACTCTAATACGTTCATTCCTCATTTTATTAATTCTTCTCACACCTAGCATGCCCCTAAGATTGTCCATCTGAACACATTGAACTTTAGATCTATACTTCTTATTCCAGACCATAGTCTCACTACTATACAATAACACAGGTAACAACATACCCTCATGTAAGACCCTAGCGCACTCAAGACTTAGTCCCTTTACATTCACCAACGATTTAATTGAACCAGCCACCTTCCTGCCATTCACAACTTTCCTACTACACTCTGCATCATCCTTTCCCTTCTCATCCAACACATACCCTAAATATTTAAACTCAGACACTTGCTCCAGCTGCTCACCATCTAACATAACTTCACACTGAGGACTGTCCTCACTCAAAACCATAACCTTACTCTTATCTACGTTTACTTTCAAACCCCTCCTTTTACATACCCTGCCAAATCTCTCTACCAATCCTTTCAAACTCTCTTCAGATTCGCCACACAGAACCAAATCATCCGCATATAATAGGTAGGGCATCCTCCACTCCTCTCCAATAATAATAACAACAACTAAGAGTAATAATGACAAATATCAATAATAATAATAACGTTAACACTAATGACAAAAAAAAAGAAGAAAAATAATCCTCATACACTACTTAATAATAATAATAATAATAATAATAATAATAATAATAATAATAATAATAATAATAATAATAATAATAATAAACTAAAACTAACAGTATTAATGATGATAAACATCAACATTTTATCATCACTATATAATACAATGAAAATAATAATAATAGTAATAATAAAACTAATGATAATAATAATAATCGTTTCTCTTTATTAATAATAAGGATTTATTCAATATTAAAATCATTCATGTGAGTATTTACTTTGTTAAATAATTTTAATATACAAAGCATTGTATAAAGTATAGTAGGCACTTTCAGAAAATTGATTATATTACTGGTGTGTGGACCAGCACATACTTGAAGAAATTCAGAGTCATCAGACCCGTCTACAAGACTCTTACATGCACGCTCGAGGAGGGATCTTCATAATCCCCTAGGGTGCTTTTTCCGGGTTCGTATTGTTGCTTTTTCTAGGAATTGCTTTTTCCGGGTGTCCATCCCATTGCTTTTACCAGGATCAGAACTGCTTTTTCTGGGGCCACACCCATTCAGAATTACTTTTCTTCAAGCTTGTTGCTTTTCTGATTGCTTTCAAAATACTGCCGCTATCAAGTGCTTTCGCAGTACTACTTTGGATTTATCAGGCTGCTGCATTTACCAGCAGTGTATCAGAAGAACTGAACTCGAATTCGAACATCTTGCAACTCCGGGAACAACAAAGTTTAGTAGTAACGGGTTGTTCTCGTTTGCATCCTTTTCTTTTCATACACATTTATTAACCTCTTGTTCCAGTTTAGTAACTAACACTTACACTTAATATTTTATGTAATTTTAATATATAGTAAGTATCTTCAAAATATTGATTTTAAAAAATTTTAATATGTGAGAACATGGACATACAAAATTCTAGTACTTTAAATTTAGAGTTCTGAAATTATGATGCAGAAAAATAATCTTTCTCCAGTTTCTGGTGTAATATTTCCTCATTTAATTGGCAAAATAATAGGCAGAAATTTACGATGACGGTTGAGAAAAAATATGACTATGACGATTAATCGTCCCATCACTACCTTATATATATCGAACCTAGATTATTATTGAATCTAAAAGTTTCTCATAATTTTTCACCCAAAAAGTAAGAAGTATCGGCCCGCCGCTGATATCTGCATGTCCTTTGTGGCGTAGACCATAACCTCATTCTTCCGAACAAAACAAAATTCTCGATCTATGAGTGCATAGGGAACTACTGCAATCCCGACACTGAGCAACTGACAACCCCCCCACCGAAACAAGTGGAAGGACCTTTCTTAGTTACAGGCATTGAAAGAATAATAAAAAAATTTGGTCAAGATTTTCAAATCGTTAATATATATATATATATATATATATATATATATATATATATATATATATATATATATATATATATATATATATATATATATATATATATATATATATATATATATATATATATATATATATATATATATATATATATATATATATATATATATATATATATAATATTTTCATGTACAAGAGACCCACCACAGCTCACAAGGAAGCGACCACACTGGGTTGAATAATCAACTCAATGGGTGGGTCTTGGCTCATACATATTTTGATTGTCAGTAAAAGGAAATTTGGATGCCGAAATGAATAATTAGTCAAAAATAAATAAAGCTACATAAAAAGATGTCCTTACATTAAAAAGTCCTAATATTACATAAACAAAATTAAATGTTGTGAAGAATATTCAGTTCTTGGAGATAAGAGAAAATAGTTACTGTTAAAGTGGGAGGATTCAGATAAGATATGGGATAACCTTTTAGAAGGTGTTATGGACCATATAGTAGGAAAATAACGATGGCGAATGGGATCCAGTTGAGGACAATCAATGAAGATATGGTGAACAGATTGCGGGGTATGGCGATGGCAAAATTTGCAGATGGGAGGAGGATCCCGTGACATGTAGTGGCTGTGAGTGATATTGGTGTGGCCAATACGGAGGCGTGTAAGTATCACCTCATGCAAGCGCTTTCTCCTCTCTATTGGGAGGATAAGGAAAGAAGGAGAAATATATATGTATATATATATATATATATATATATATATATATGATATATATATATATATATATATATATATATATATATATATATATATATATATATATATATATATATATATATATATGGCCTAGTGGTTAGAGAACCGGTTATTGTTAACACTGCAAATGCGGTGTCCAATGTTCAAATCCCGCTGATGGAGAGTAAAATCTTTCTATGCTCAGCCAGCCCCATATATAAAGAGTATATATATATATATATATATATATATATATATATATATATATATATATATATATATATATATATATATATATATATATATATATATATATATAATCTTTGTGAATACCATTCTCAATCCGATAAGTTATATGTGAAGAATATCTTGTCGGAATATTACGATCTATTTTAAAAGCTTGAATTTATCGTAGCTTATATTTGCAACGAAGAAGAATAAATCTCGATAAACCCAGGAATTGTTTCTTGAAAAACATTAGTCTCTCTCTCTCGCTCCGTCCAAGGATCACGCATTGAAAATAATTATTGATTCTTTCATGCTTGTATTATAATTCACCAATTCTCGTATGCATTACTTAACTATTTTGTAACCTTAAGAAGAATTATAGTTAATATTTATACTTTATATTTTTATATTGATATTGCATCGTATAACACTATTGAAAAGGGAAAGTAAATGGGCAAATATATGTATGTATATATTGGGGGATTTTTAAAGAATTTTAAATAAATAAATAAATAAATAAATAAAGGATTTTAATAGATAATTAAGTTTTTAACGGGTGTTAATTTTAAAGAAAAAAAGGAAAAGAAAATAAGGAAAGGGAGGGAAGGGGGGAAGGGGGGAGGAGGAAGAGGGTGGGGGAATAGATATAAACTGATAGTGTGGGTTTTAACCTTTTATTATTTTATATTATTTTAACGTATCTTTATTGTTATTGTGGGTGTATTTGGTGAGCGGGGTGGTGGCCTTAGGTGTTGGGAAGTACCTAAGGTGGGGTGTCCCACAAAGCGTGCAGCCTGATTGAGTTATATATAGAAGTAGGGAAAGATGGGGAGGAGAGTGGTAATTAGGGTGGGGTGTATGAACGTGAGAGGGGTAAACGAGGATTTGAAGAGGGAGGAAGTGGGGTTGATGTTTGAAGAAAAAAGGTTGGATGTGCTAGGGATAACAGAAACTAAGTTGAAGGGAAAGAGGGAGATGGATTTTGGAAAATACAAGGGTATGATATCAGGGGTGAACGAGAGAGTGAGGGCGAGGGAAGGGGTGGGAATAGTTATGAGGAAAGAGATGTGGGATAAGGTGAGGTTGTGTAACCAGGTGAGTTCTAGGATAATGTGGGTAAAAGTGAAATTCGGGGGGGAAATGTGGGTTTTTATATGTGCATATGCACCAGTGAATGGAGCGAGGGAGGAGGAGAGAGAAAGATTTTGGGGAGAGCTGAATGAGTGTTGGGAAAGTTTCGGGGTAAATGAAAAAATTTGTCTATTGGGAGATTTGAATGCAGGAGTGGGAAGGGAGGGGGTGGGAAGATTAATAGGACCATTTGGGGTAGGGGAGAGGAATGCTAATGGAGAAAGTCTGATAGAGTTGTGTGTCGAAAGAAGAATGATAGTGGGGAATACTTGGTTCAAGAGTGAGATAACGGGGGGGAGGGCGATACTAGATTATGTGTGTGTAAATGGGAAGGATAGAGGTAGATTATTAGATGTAAATGTATTTAGAGGGGCGGGGAGGGGGATATCGGATCACTATTTGGTGGTTGCTAGGATAAGGGTGGGAGGAGAGGTGACGGTTAGGGAAAGGGGAGAAAAGAGGAGAGTTGAAGTGATAAAGGTGGAAAAATTGGAGGAGACAGTGTGTAAGAGGGAGTTTAGGAGAGGTATGGAGGATAGGTGGAGAAACGTGAGAGGGACGGGAATTGGGGAGGTGGAGGGGGAGTGGAAGAGTTTTTTAAAGAGGCAGTATGTGAAGAGGCTAGAGGGGTATGTGGAGTAAAAAGGGTGGGTGCAAGCAGAAGGAAAGGGAGTGAATGGTGGAGTGAGGAGGTGAAGGAAGTGGTGAAAAGGAAAAAGGAGGCTTATGTGAAATGGTTGGGAAGTAGGAGAGAAGATAGCTGGGAGGAATATAGAAGGGTTAGAGTGGAAGCAAAGAGGGCGGTGGAGAGGGCGAAGAGAAGAGCAAAAGAGGAATGGTGTAGAAAAGTGACGGAAAATTTTGAATCGGGGAGTAAGATGTTCTGGAAAGAAGTTAATAAAAAAAGGAAGAAGAAGGAGGGGTTGGGGGAGAGGATTAAGGGAGGAGATGGGGAATGGATAGGAGGAGAGGATAGGGTGAGGAAGAGGTGGGGGAGTATTTTAGTGAACTATTGTAATATAAAAAAAAAGGGGAGGAAGATATGCAGGAGGTGAGGATGGGGAATGAAGTGGGGAGGGAGGGGGAGGATGAAATACAAATGGAGGAAATTATTAGGGCCTTGAATAAAGGAAAAAAAGGGAAGTCCGCAGGTCTGGATGGAGTGAGAATGGAAATGTTGCAGAAGGGAGGTATAGGGGTGGAGGAATGGCTGCATAGGTTATATAACATATGTTGGAGGAGTGGTGTGGAGGTACCAAGGATTGGGAGGATGGTTGTTTGGTCCCCCTGTATAAGGGGAAGGGGATAGGATGGAATGTGGAAATTATAGAGGTATATGTCTTTTAAGTGTGGTAGGGAAAGTGTACGGAAGAATACTGATTGAGAGAGTAAGAGGTTTAACGGAGGGGAGAATGGGGGAAGAACAAGGAGGATTTAGGGAGGGAAGAGGGTGTGTGGACCAAGTGTTTACACTAAAGATGCTTGTGGAGAAAAGTATAGAGAGGAAAGGGAAAGTGTATGGGTGTTTTCTAGATTTAGAGAAAGCATATGATAGAGTGAATAGGGGTGAATTGTGGAGGGTGTTGGAGGAAAATGGGGTGGGGGGTAATTTAGGGAAAGGTATTAGGGCTTTTTATAGAAATAGTAGAATGTGTGTGAGAGTGTTAGGGGGGAGAGTGAGATGTTTGGGATGGTGTGTGGATTGAGGCAGGGGGCAGGGGTGTGTAATGTCGCCGTGGCTATTCAATTTGTTTATGGAGAGTGTTTGCAGAGAGGAATGGTGAGGGAGGGGAGGGGGGGTGGAATTGTATGGGAATGATAGAAGGGAAGTGAACATGATACTGTTTGCGGATGATACTGCCCTAGTGGCGAAGAACGCGGAAGGGCTGAGGTATTTGGTGAAGGAGTTTGAGAGAATGTGTGGACAAAAGGGGCTCAAAATAAATCCAGGTAGAGTAAAGTGTTAGTGTTTGAGGAGGAGGAAAGAGAAGAGGGGGAGGGGTTAGAGGTTAGGTAAGGGGTGAGTTATTGGAAGAAGTAAGATTTTTAGATATTTAGGGATGGATTTGGGTAAGGGGGGAGGGAATGAAGGAGGAGATAGAACATAGAGTAGGTGAAGGAATGAGAGCTTTGGGTCTGAGAGAAATATGGAAAGGGGGGATCTATCACAGAAAGTTAAGGATAAGTATGTGTTGAAAAATCTGTGTACCATGCGGTGTTGTTAATGGTGTGAAACTGTGGGGGGTTTGAATGCCCAGGGTCCAGGAGAAGTTGGAAGTATTTGAGATAAAGGGGTTGAGAGCGGTTTGTGGGGTTAGCAGAGGGAGAGGATAGGAATAGGGTGTGGAGGGAGAGATGTGATTGGAGGAATGGTCTGGTGGGAAGAGCGGAGAAAGGAATGTTAAGATGGTATGGGCATTTAGTGAGAATGGAGGAACAGAGAGTGGTTAGAAGAGTTTGGGAGGCGAGGGGATAGGAAGGAGAGGAAGGGGGAGACCAAAAAGGAGGTGGATGGATGGAATAAAGGAGATGCTGGAGGAGGGAGGGATGAGGGAGGAAGAGGGTAGGTTCTGGCGAGGGATAGAGTGGGTGGGTGAGGCGAGATGAGGGGGGGGTGTGAATGAGGGAGGCTGTACGCACCACTACCCCGCTCAAGCGGGACAAAAGTGTAGGTGAAATAAAATAATAATAAATATATATATATATATATATAATATATATATATATATATTATATATTATATATATATACTTATAATATAATATAAATATATATATATAATATATAATATAACTGTGCATTGATTGAAATTCTGTACTTTAATTTATTTTTTTTGTTTTTCTTTAGAAATATGAATAAGAAAGAGAGATGATTATTTAGCGTGGGAAGATATTTCATGGCTTTGGTATTCCTGAAGTGCCCCAAAGAAGTAAAGACCCTCAAACTCAGTTAGTTTTTAATATATATATATATATATATATATATATATATTATATATATATATATATATAATATATATATATAATAATATAAATATTATATATATATATATATATATATATATATATATTAAAATTTGGGACATGCTAGGTGTGAGAAGAATTGATAAAAATGAGGAATGAACACGTATTTAGAGAGCTGTGTGGTGTGAAGAAGGGGTAAATGAGAGAATAAATGAAAGTATGTTGAGATGGTTTGGTTTATGTGGAAAGGAATGAATAATAGGCGGTTGGTTAAGCGGATGTATAGTGCGAGTGCGTTGGGACCGACCGGCTGGGAGACCGAAGATAAAAGGTGGATTGAGTCAGTGAACGAATGTCTGAAGGAGAGAAATTTGAGTTGGCAGAGGCGAGAATAAAGTGCGTGCATAATTAATAGGAGTGAATGGCGGAGGTTTGTGGTGAGGGGGTATGTTGTGGCCCACCTGGGCCAAGGATGAACCCTACTTGACGATTTTACCATAGTGAGGGTCCGTTGCGGTCCCATGAAGTCTAGGGTGGATTTTCTTTCTGTGACGAGTTCTCACTAATTAATGGTACTGAGGGGGCGGCACAGGCTGGGCTTTCCTTTCGACATTTGTCATATTCTCCTACTGCTTTTCTTTTTCGATGCTTGTAGCGCACCTTACTCCCAGTCTTGGGAAGAAGAGGTAGGTAAAGAAAGAAAGAAATATATATATATATATATATATCAATATTATTTATTATATATATAATATATATATATATATATTGTGATATATATATATATATTTATATATATATATTATATATATATATATTATATATATATATATATTATATATATATATATATAATATAGTGATGGGACGATTAAATCGTCATCGTCATCGTCATCGCAAAAATCGGCATATTTTTTTTCAATCGTCATCGTCATCGTCATCGGCAAATTTCGCCGATTATTTTGCCGATTAATTTAACAAATATTAAGAATTTTGAATAATATTAAAAATAATATTAATAAATAATAAAAAGTTTATAAAAATAAAAAAAAAAAAAATAATAATAATAATTATATATATTATATATATATATATATATATTATATATATATATATATATATAATATATAATATATATATATATATATATATATATATATATATATTTTGCTCTCTAATATAATATATATAATAATATATAATATATATATATATATATATATATCTATATATACCCAGTGCCTAATGGTTCCCCTTTCTGTTTATGCGTTCACATCCACACTCATCCTCCAGACAACCTTTCATATACACCATACTTATATCCACACCCCTCTTCTAGACAACATCTTACAGCCATCCTATCCCTTATATCTTATAACGTGAAGGGAGAAAAAAATTGGTAAACATCGTATGTCCTGCGTGTCCTAGAAGGCTACTAAGGGACGGTGGTAGTTAGGTTGGCTGCCTACTACCGCTTATCTTTTGCCAGGAATGCTAATGCATGCTTCGGAGAAGGTCGTGATCGCAGTAAGCGCCCTTCTATCCTTCGGCGAAAATGTATGAATCGTATGGGTACATGGAATGTCAGAGGAATAAATGTTGAGGAGAATAGGAGAGAGGTGATGGATGTATTTAGAAAGGGCAAATTTGATTTGCTCGCTGTGACTGAAACAAAGATGAAAGGAAACTGTGAAAATGAGTGGTGTGGGTGTGAAATGTGTTTTGTATTGCTGTGGAAAGTTTTGAAGAGGGGATAGAAGGATTTGCAATTCCGATGAGTGAATTGTGGTAGAGAGCTATGTTAGATTTTTATGTGTGGTGAGTAACTAGAAAAGTTGAAAGTTGATTTTAAGTTTTAAAAGTCAAATTTGTGTGGTGTTGACATATGATCCATCTGGAGGGTAATGTTGAAGAGAGTACGATTTCTTGGGATAAATTGAAGGATTTTTTGGATGGGGGTAGGGGATTCAATTCATTTGCCACATATCTGCCCATTCAAGGATTTTTTTTTACAGTTGTCAACCGACCACTCCCCACGGGAAGAGCCCTATTTTCAAAGAGTGGGTGTAGTACTCTCAAAAGTTCAGCATCTAGCGCAAATTACGCCATATGAAGCAACAGACGCAGACTTTAAGTGAGGATGATTAAATTCAGGTAGAAACTACAGAAAGAATGGAAGAAGAATTCCACAGAACAGAGGGTGGTGGGAAAGAAGGAAGCACGATATCACAACTATGCCTAGAGTTACCAATGTCACACAATACTCGTCGCAGAATACAGCACCCTTTGTGCTACGAAGGCGTCGTAAGGTGGTGGTACGCCAGTGATAAGTTCCCTCGAGCACACTTGCCGCTGCGTTACCTATAGGATAGAGATATAGCACCAACATCACGTCGCAAAGATAGAGGGTCAAGTGAAATGGAAAGTACAGGAAAGTTTATAAGTCTTTTTGCCGTTGACTCGACCCTGTCTCAAAAGGCCGGGTGAACTAGAGCTCCCCACCCCCAGTATATGAGAGCATAACCCATACATGGGCGGATGAGACCTTGTATAGCTGGAGCAACTGAGAAAAGGAAGAAAAGTCTCATAGTCTAAACATAACTTCCAGTTCTTTGAGGCCGCCCTAGAAACCGTTGTGATGTGAGGTTTTTTCCAAGACATATTTTTTTGTTTATGTTTTAAGTCCCAAGGATATTTATATTGTAAACAGGAGAGACGAGAGAACCGTCCGAGAGATAGGAAGTTAGATGGTATTTTGGAGAAGGGGAAGATTTGTAGAAGTTGGGTTTTTTAAAGATTGAAATTCACAAAGTTATTTCTATCCATCAGAGAGATAGAATCGGAAGATTAAGACGAGAGGCATAGAAGTAAAAGAAGGGAGTACGAATTGATACGCCGTTAAAGAATGATAGGGTCGCATCATCGAATAACAAAGTGGATAGAGTTTGAAGGTGCAAGGTGAGGAAGATCAATTATGAAAGTAAGGAATAAAGTAGGAAGATAAGAACTGAACCCTGAGGAACACCACTATTGAACAGAAAAGAAGAAGAAAATCGCCCCATCACAAACATGCCGATATTGAGGCGATTGAAAAGAAAGCTAGACATAAAGTATGCAAAAGAAGGAGGGAAACCAAAGGAGGGGAAACTATTGAGAGCAGTGACGCGTGCCATACTCGTTCAAATGCTTTGGATATGTCAAGCGCCACCACGCAAGTCTCCCCGTAGTTCCTAAGAGCGAAAAACCAT
>JABUQX010041870.1:27500-30836 GCA_015478945.1 Trachelipus rathkii
ATGTATTGTGGGCGAATGTGTTGGGAACGACCGGCTGGGAGACCGAAGAAAAAAGTGGATTTAGAGTCCAAGAGTAAACGAAGGTTTGAAGGAGAGAAATGTGAGTGTGGCAGAGGCGAGAAAAGAAAGGTGCATAATAGAGGTGAATGGCGGGGTTTTGTGAGGGGGTATGGTTTTGTGGGCCCACCGTGGGCCAAGGGATGAAACCCTTACATATGAACGATTTACCATAGTGAGGGTCCATCGCGGTCCCATGAAGCTCTAGGGCGGATTTTTTTGACTGCGACAAGTTCTCACTAATTAATTAAAGGCTGGGCTTTCTTTTGGACTTTTGTCATATCCTTTACCGCTTTTCTTTTCCGATGCATGCTACGCACCTTACTCCCAATCTTGGGAAATAAAAAGGAAGATGAAGAAGAAGAAAATAATAATAATAATAATATAATAATTAATAATAATAATAATAATAATAATAATAATAATAATAATAATAATTGTAGGCTCAAAGACGACTCACTCCAGCAATATATTTAATAAGAATGGCAAACATAATACATTTACAATCACCTTATATAATAAAATATAGACTCCTATATACAATGCAAAAGATTCGGCATGTGAAGCTCCATTTTGATAATATCCTACTCTCGTCTAATAATACCACAATAATAATAAAATAATAATATAATAATAATAATAATAATAATATAATAATAATAATAATATAATAATAATAATAATAATAATAATTCTTTCTTTCTTTATCTACCTATTTTCCCCAAGACTGGGGGTAAGGTGCATGTCATGCATCGGAAAAGAAAAGCAGTAGAAGAATATGACAAAAGTCGAAAAGAAAGCCCAGCCTGTACCATTAATTAGTGAGAACTCGTCAGACTGAAAATCCACCCTAGAGTTCACGGGACCCGCGGACGACCCTCACTATGGAAAATCGTCTTTGTTTAGGTTTGATCCGTATGGCCAAAAACGTTAAACCATACCCCCATACAACCTGGCCATTCACTCCTATTATGCACCTTTATTCTCGCCTCTGCCAAACTCACATTTCTCTTCTTCAGACATTCGTTCACTGACTCAATCCACTTTTCTTCGGTCTCCCAGCCGGTCATATTCCCAACACACTCGCCACTAATACATCCGCTTAAAAAAAACCCCGGGAACCCTTTATCATTCATGCCTTTCCACATGAGCAAAACATCTCAACAAATACCTTTCATTTATTCTCTCCAATTTACCCTTTCTTCACAACCAACAACTCTCTAATACGTTCGTTTCTCATTTTATCAAATTCTTCTCACACCTAACGAAATCCCCTAAGATTGTCCCATCTGAACACCATTGACACTTTAAGATCTATACTTCTTATTCCAGACCATAGTCTCACTAAATCTATACAATAACACAGGTAAAAACATACCCTCAAATGTAAGACACTAAGAGGCACTCAGAGACCTTACAGTCCTTTACATTCACCAATGAAATTAATTGCATCCAGCAACCTTCCTGCCATTTCACATAACTTTCCTACTAACACTCTGCATCATCGCGGTCTTCTCATCCCAACACATACCCCTAAATATTTAAACTCAGACACTTGTTCCAGCTGCCATCATCCTAACATAAACTTCACACTGATGGATGTCCTCAACTTCACAACCATACACCTTACTCTCTTATCTCGTTTACTTTCAAAAACGCCCCTCCTTTTACACACCTGCCAAATCTCTCTACCAATCCTCTCTCAAACTCTTCTTCAATTCGCGCCACACAAACCATCATCCGCATATAATGGTTAGGAGCACCTCTCCTCATCTCCCATCTCATCATTCTAACTACATTTCCTGCCCACTCCCCACGCTACCAATTCTTTTCATAACCCCATCCATATACACATTCACATTAAATAACCAAGGAGACATAGCATAATCCCTAGTCTTACTTCCGCTATTAATACTACCACTCACTTTTGACGACCATTTATTCTAAACATCGCCTCACCTATATAATCGTCTACATACTGTTTGAATGCATTCAGAAAGCGCTACACCAACACCATATATCACTAAAACCTGCTATAGAGCTTCCCTATTTACGGCTATCAACGCCTGTTGCAAAATCCATAAAAACCTAAATACAATTTATTCTTCTCCTTCATTTTATCACTGCGTTTGGTTTCAATGTGAAAATTTGATTCCACACATCCCTAAAGACTAAACCATTCCTTTAAAACAGCCCTTGTTCTTTTCCCAATCAGTCCTTCAGTACCTCCGAACGCACTCTTTCGAACCAAAACAACACCAGCATACATCTTCCCTACAATACTCAATAAACTAATTCCCCCTATATTTCTATTTACAGTTTCCCTTTTCCCTACCTTATATAGGGCACTATTACTGCTCTTCTCCCAATTCCTCGGGACTATACCCTTCCTATAAACGCTTTATTAACCAAACTTCAAATACCAATCAATTCACCATCTCGGCCTCCGTTCTTGATCATTTCACCAGTAATTTCATCTATACCTGCAGATTTACCCACCTTCAACTTTCTCACTCTACCTATTACCTCATCCCCAAAATACCTATTCCTTCTTGCACCATCAAACCCACACACATTCACCATCACCTCTTCATTACTGCCAATATTATGCAGATTTTCGAAAGTGTTCTTTCCACACTCCCCCACATCCATTCATCAGTTACAAAAACACCATCCCTATTCATTATTCTAAGCAGGTTCCCCTTATTCTCATTCTTAATAATAATAATAATAATAATAATAATAATAATAATAATAATAATAATAATAATAATAATAATAATAATAATAATAATAATAATAATAATAATAATAATAATAATAATAATAATTTATATTTTTTTCGAAAGAGCACGTTGAGTGACAGAAAGACTGATTGGTGAAAAACAAGGTGCATTTAGAAGTGGTAGAGGATATGTGAATCAAAATTTTTACATTGAAACAAATGATTGAGAAAATAATAATTTGTATTTAGGTTTTATAGACTTGCAACAGGCGTATGACAGGATTAATAGGGAAGCTTTGTTGCAGGTGTTGGTGATAGGCTTCTGAACTCACAAATATACAACCATCCATTCCAAATGACCAGACCATCTTGATACACCCTCATTTTCTCCGTTCATCACACCACACAAATGTATAATACGTTCATTCCTCATTTTATCACTTCTCGCACCAAACACGCCCATAAGATTATCCATCTGAATAGACTGCACCTTAAATCTATACCTCTTATTCTACACTATAGTTTCACTACTTTACATCAACACTGGTAACAAT
>JABUQX010041871.1:0-7500 GCA_015478945.1 Trachelipus rathkii
ATGTACGAAAATCAATAGAAAAAACTTCAAATAATTTTTTGAAACCATTTTTGTAAATAAAAATTTTATATTTTTAATACAGTACTTAAGTGATTCACAATATGGAGTTCTCCACAATTACCATATATTCATCTACATGGCATGTCTTCATTATCTTTTTGTATGAGTCCTTGTAAGTCTCTTGTGATCTAATGAAAACCTATTCACATCTACATTACCAGTTGATAACATTTTGAAAATCAGAATCAGAATCATAAATAAAACTAGCTTTGTTAAGGCTCAAATAAAGATTAGGTAATTAGTAGTGCAGAGGGGTGTCACCCCAGTTTTTATGAAAATCACAGGATTTGACTCTAAAAACAATTATATTGAAGAATAGTGAAATCGAAAATCGTCACTCTCTTTAGGAAAAAAAGTTACAGCCACTCAAAGTTGTTAAAACTCTCACTTCTTTCATTTGTCCATCCATGGTTAGCCATTTCATGCGTGTGAAGTTGGCGAACGGCTTTTTCATTTCACCCTCTAGTTCAGGTTATGATAGGTTTCGTTAGGTATACACTTAGTTAAAAAAAAAGAACTGTGGTATACACAGAGAAAATCTATGTATACTTAACAAATCTTATAATAACCTGAACTAGGATGGCCTTAAAACGAGCATGAGGCCCACTAATTTATGGGAGAAATTTAAACTTTGAGAGGCTGTAACTTTTTTTCCTAAAGACATTGTTTTTGTTTAAGCTTCCTTATTATTTTTTTAGGAGTATCTTGTGATTTAAATTTTTTTTATATATAAAAAAATCCTATGGGATTTTTAACTTTGAGAGGCTGTAACTTTTTTTCCTAAAGAGAGTGATGATTTTCCTTTTCACTATTCTTCATCCTATTATTTTTTTTAGAGTATATCCTATGATTTTCGTAAAAATTGAGGGTGACACCACTCTGCATTACTATTACTAAAGATATTAGAATATTAGAAACAAAAAGACAGTAAGAAGCCACTTGGGCCTATCGAGACTGTCCCAGTCAAGCCACAGAACCAATCACCAAATAAAATGTTCATGCAATTCCACAAAGCACCCTAGGGCTTGTCAATAACTTACGTAGGCCTGGTATATACAAAGTCTAAAACATGCTCATGCAAGTCCACAAAGCACCCTAGGGCTTGTCAATGACTTACTTATACACAAAGTCTACAACTAAAATAAAAAAACAAAAAACTTAAAAAGTAAATTTAACTATAGTTTTTTTTCTTTTAGTTGTAGACTTTGTGTTTAGTTAAGTCATTGACAAGCCCCAGGGTGCTCTGTGGATTTGCATGAGCATGTTTTAGACTTTGTATATATATATATAGCTACCAGTATATGTCCCTGAAGTTTTTTAACAATTTTAAGATGTGGAATATTACAATTTTAAAGTGGTAAATAAAAATAATAGACTAATTAAGTACGGTAAAATGCTCGACAATAGGCCCATGTGGCTTCTTACTGTCTTTTTATTTCTAATGTTCTAATGCTCATAGCTTTTGTAAGAAATCTTTCTATGGAAAACATTTCCAGTTTTTTATTTAGCATATCTTTATAACTTGTTGTTTTCAAATCCAAAAATCATTCTTGTTCTGGGCTGCAATGCCCAGTATATTAATGTCTTCCCTTAGATAAGGAGCCCAAACCTGTACTCAATCAATGGTCTAACATGACCATTAGAGAGCTTACTGATCATCCTTCCTTAATTTTCTAATTAAAATTACAGTTTATTATTCCTAACATTTTGTTGGCTCTATTCCTGGCATCTATACACTACTCTGACACTTTCAAATTACTACTCATAATCACACCCAAATCTTTTTCTTTATCCACTGAATTAAGCCATTCCCTGTACATTTGATAATTAAAATTCTTATTAGAATAACTCATATGAAGAATCATACACTTTATTATTATAGTTCATTTACTACTTTTCATCCCAACTAAGAAGTTTATTTATATCATATTGAATCCTCGTACATCTATCTCTCAATACTTTTAACAGGATAGGTAAGCTTAGTATTAACAGCACATTTGGAAACTAAGACATTTTATTCCCCTATCCAAATCATTAATATAGATTAGGAAGAGAAGAGACTCTAATACAGAACCTTGCAGAAACTCATTTTCTGCCAGCTTCCATGTAGATTTAATTATTTAATACTAAATACCATCTCATCCTTCAATCATCACTCTTAAGCTATATTGAAATAACTTGTAAATCAGCCTTTTATTGGGCACCTTATCAAAAGTGCTGCTAAAATCCAGATTTATGATATTAACTGGCTCTCCTTTGTTAATGCACTCGCCACTCAGTAATATGCTACATAAATTTCAAAAAGATCATCTAATATGATTTACCTTTCCTAAAGGCATTTTGTGTCTTTCCAAAAGCTCATTGTAATCTATAAGCTTTTCCATTCTATTTTTCAATATTTTTTCTAGAACTTTTACTATTAGTGAAGTTAAATTAACTAGCCTGTAATTTCCAAGATCATCCTATATAACCAATCTTCTAATCCTATGGTATTTTAACAGTAATTAAAGAGACCTGTTAAATATATTTATAAATCATTTGCAATACTATTACTCCCTCCCTTTGGAATTCTTCCATGTATACTATCAGGACCTGCAAACTTATTATAATCAAAATGTTCAAGTAAATCTTTATAATCCAATCAACATTAAAATAAGAGGTAAAACTATCTCTATTATGCTCTGTCATAACTTTTATTAATCCTTTGATCTGTAAACACTGATGCAAAGTAGGTATTAAAAATATTAACATTCTTCATGAGAACTAACCACTTTTAAATATTTTAATATATCTAAAATTTCTATTATTAATTATTATTTTATTATATTATTATTATTATTATTATTATTATTATTATTATTATTATTATTATTATTATTATTAAACATAAAAACTAAGGAATTTCTTAGATCTATATCATTATTTCGCATATTTGTAGATATGTACTGTTGACTTTTTTCTGAAAAATTTTCTAAGTTCAAAAAAATTTCTAAGTTCAGAAAAGTTAAGTTAAGTTTTTCTTCTTAAGGGGAAAATGTTCTTCTAGTGGCAAGCTTCTAAATTATGCACAGAAGCTTGCCAACTAAATAATTTTTTTAAAAAACTAAATCTTAACTTAAAAAATTGAAACTTAGAAATTTTTTGAACAGAAAATTTTTTCAGAAAAAAGTTACAGTACAGTATCTACAAATATGCCCATTATTTCTTGCCAAGTTGATTTCTGATATTGAATAAGTTGACATGGGATATTTTTCTTCATTTATCTTCCATAATTCAAAAGGAATATTATCAGGATTATTATCTTTAGTGCTCATGTTTTTTTTTTTTTTTTTTTTTCTGTTTTTATGATTATGATATTATATTATTATATTATTATTATTATTATATTATTATTAATTATTATTATTATTATTATTATTATTATTATTATTAGAATACAAACCAACTATTTTATCAAACTATTTTTTGTCATCAGTTACAGCTGATTTTTTCTCATTCTTGGATTTTCAGTGCTAATTCTCAAATATTTTTTATTTTTTCATGTCTGCTACTGTTCAACTGTATTTCCTTTAGTCAGTTTTGAAAGCAATTGAGCATTATTCTCTTTCATCATTGTTGAGGGTTGGGAAAAATACTGTTTTTTTCAAATCGTGTTTTTTTCAGGAAAATTTTTTTCCTGTTTTTTTTCGTTTTTCAGTTTTTTCGTTTTTTTCATTAAATGTATTTTTAAAAATATAAAGAAGGCTAATATGATATTTCACTTGTATTAATTTTTCAAATATAAGGATCTTGTAAATTAACAAAATTCGAATATGATTTATAAAAGCAGAACTCCTTTCTCTTATATTTTCTCGCGATTTAAAGCCTGAAACCAAAGAAGTTCCATCAAATTGTTTTCGTTACAATTTAAAGTAGTTGTAACCTGCAGACTGCTGTTTGTAGGCTTCTACTTACTGATTTTACTACGTATTTTACATTTGATCAATAATCATTAATTCATAAATTTACTTTTAAATATTAATGTATATTATATTTAATATTTATATAGAATGAGTCTGAATGACAAAACTCAAAAGTGACTTAAGGGATGCAAATTGAAAATAATAAAAAGTATTGAAATTAAAAATTATACCAAGATTGTAAAGTAAGGAGGATGAATGAATGACTAAATTAAATATTTGGCTTTGGGATATCAACTTCTGATTCACTAATCACTAGTCCCCACTTCCCAGACCCCAGACCACAGGCAGTACTGACTACTGTGCTGTGACTACTGTCAAGGTCATTATCACTCGGGCTCATCACGTGATCAGCCATCATTTAATTTATATGACTGATAAGTTCTGATATCTAATCGTATGAAGTATTCATGTGAGAATAGAATGACAGTCGGGTGAAGGAGCGGGGCAGTAACAGGACTCTTAAGCTTAGCTGCCTTAGCACAATCATCTCTCTCAGTTGGCAAATTTTCAGAATTTCCTCAGTTCTAGATTATGAGCAATAAATACTAGTTTTGCAACGTCTACACAACAAAAGTTATATTTCATGCGAGGGCCTTTGCTACCTTTTATTTCCTTAAAAAGTACAAGTCACACGACTTTTTGCATGTGGCATTTATAAATTAGAAAGTTAAATAAATAATGATAAAAATGTATGAAAGCTGAAACAGAGTAAGAAACATTAATGAAAGAAGCCAAAACAAAATATTATGAATATCAAATTCAAATATAAAATAAAAATATAGGGAAAACCGCAAAAATTTTGAACACCCAAACTCAGAGGCTTCCACCTTGAAGGAAAATTGGATCGCAAAAAATGTCCAAATTAGAGCATATTTGCTAAAATTTATAATGAGTAAATTCAAAAAAAAATTGAAAAAAACGAAAAAACAAATTTTTACTTGTTTTTTCAGGCTGTTTTTTTTTTTAATGAAAAAAAAAAAAACGTTTTTTTCGGAAAAAAATGAGCTTGTTTTTTTCCTTTCCCAACCCTAATCATTGTCATTGTAGAGGTGGAAAACTTAGGTATATACTATGGATATCAAAGAGTTTACTACTGTGAAATTATCATTAGCATTTGTAAAGCATTAAATTTCATGTCCAGTTCCCTTCTGAGTTTCTTTCATTTACACAACATCTTGAAACATATCTGCAGTAGAAGGTAATTTATAACACCTTTGCTATGACCTTGATAAAGGTAGCACTATTCTTAGTGATTTCATTAGTAGAATAATGTCTGTAATGTTAGCTCTGGTATGTCTTTTATTTCTCAAATACTTTTAGAATTTCAAAAAGCATTTGCAATGACCCAGTCATTGCCTGCTAACAGATTTTTATTTATTTTACTGACTAAACTTCTAAACAAGATCAAACTCTCCTCAACATCGAATGTACATTGTACAGTAGCATTTGTTAATTACTGTTCCACCTTGTGGGTGTATTATCAGTATTTTATTTGACTTTGATTGTTGAAACCTTTCTTGTAGCTTTCCTTGATCATGCTGAGCATTTTAAGAGTGATTGAAATAAGAAACAATAATTCAAAACTTAGTTAAAATATTTTTCACCAACTTTGAGTTCATAAGTCTTTCATGTTATTTTGTGTACTGTTGCATTGAAGAGATGAAATTTTGTTCGAAATAAGTCTGGATTAAAGATATAGACATCCTCACATTTGCACTTTTGTTTGCATGTGGACCTTCAGAATTGTTCAAATACATTTGCTGATATTCAAAGTATGTGGATGATTCTCATATGTGGATGTAAATATCTGTGATTTCACTAGCAGAATCATTGAAATGAAAAAAAAAGAGAATTAAAATATTGCCTATTAGTTTTGGACTAAAGTAAATGAGACAAAAAATTAAAACTAGGATGGGAATTAAACGTTTCCCATGAATTTATTATTTTTCCATTTTATAGCTACTGTATATAGGCTATATGGTATATAGCTAATATAAACATACATATGCTTTTTCATTTTACCTAACTTTCACTTCTTTGTGCAGAATGTGTTAAATATTGCTTTTTTAAACTCATTTAGGATTTAGTTAACATAATTTTTCAAATTACTATTTGCCTATATTTATCCTTTTTTTTTTTTTTCTTCAATGTGCTATAACAATTTTATGAAAGTAAAGAAGAAAAATCATTGAATCTTTCAGATCTTTTGTATATATATATATATATATATATATATTATATATATATATATATATATATATATATATATATATATATAATCAACGTATCCCACCGCCACAAGCCGACACACACGGGGAAGGCTCAGTATATATATATATATATATAATATATATATATATATATATATATATATATATATATATACATAATATATATTATATATTTATATTATTATTATATATATATATATATAATATTATATGGATATTAAAACATATAACAGATTTAAAAATATATAATAATATATGTATATCATATATATATACTATATTATTATATATAAAATTATATGATTTATATAAAAATATAATAAAAATATATCTTTATATTTTAAAAATATATATATATATATATATATATATATATATATATATATATATCAGATTATTATTGATTTAGAATTTAAAGTTAGAATTGAATAAGCTATGTAAACTAAAAATTGCTACAAAAAATGAATGATGAAATTTATTTGGAAGACTATTGTGATATTAGTGCAAGGTCTAATAGAGATGAATTTGACCCATTCAAGAAGCCTGCATTCCTAGATGCACCATTTACGCTAAAAGAAAAACATTCCAAATTGACTGATGGACTTATAATACCAGATAATGACATTATTATTGAAGACACTCTTTGTTTTGAAGGCATTAAAGAGGATGATAAGGTTTGCATATTTTTTTTATTTTTTTAAATATTTTTTTCATTTAGTTCTTTAAATATATTATTCTAGTCAATCAGTTAATTATTATTGTTTCAAAATTTCTTTTAGAATCTTGACCAATATAATAAAACTAGAATTTAATTAGATATAAATAATAAATGCTAGATGCACTATTTTTTTTTTTGTTACTTGGCATACTTTATAGTAGTATTACAGTCCAAATTAACATACCCTATTGCTAAATTGCAAGGAATTAAGATTCAAGGATTCAACTTTTCATGGCAACAGAAAATGTAGAAACTGAAAAACGAAAAGGTAAGTGCTTTTGGAGCACTGCTGAAAATTAATGCTGGTCTCTGTGATACCCAGTTGTTATGGTAGTTTTTGCCTTCCCAATCCAGGTCCTAAAGAAATGGGAAGAGCAGAGTCCAAAAATTAAAAGCCATGACATGCTCCTCCGGGTGTTTAAAGAAATTTAATTAATTATAATCTTATAATGAAACGAATAAATTGTTCCAGAAGTTAATGACTTTATTTTAAAGTTTTCTTCACTTTTAGTAGGCAATTATTTTATAA
>JABUQX010041871.1:10000-40000 GCA_015478945.1 Trachelipus rathkii
TGTTTCAAAAAGTAATTATCACACTTTTGTGTTTCAAATATTTGATGATAAATCATTCATCTTATATAAACTTAAGCACAGCCCAATTATGGAATTAAATTGTTCTTTGACTAATAAGGATCATATATGAACATTTAGCAAGATAAAATTATCTAAAAACAGATGAATAACACTAAAATGACTAATACAAACTCTGAGCTTATTTATTTCATCTTCAAGGAAGATTCAGGATGTCAATTTATAATCAGAGAGGTTATAAAAAAATAACTTGATACACACTCATAGATGTTTTTTATATATATAAAAAATTTAGAATGATGACACTGTTTCATATTCTGACTACCTAGAAACCAGGGAAGGGCTCTTTATACCATAGAAGATCAACATAGACCTAACATAGGTACTATGATAAATATCTGCTGAGAGATCATCCATTATCTGAATTTTAGAATAAACAGGCAGCTTAATCCAGCATTAACTTCCGATATTATATAAAGTTGTTCATATTAGTGTTAAGATTCATTATATTAAATACAGAGTATAAACACTGTATAAGAAAATTAATTCTGAACAAAAAAATAATAAAATAGCAGTATTATAGTGATTAGCTATATTCTATATTTTAATTTTGTAATTTTGTTTTTCCAGGCATAATATTTTTATTAAATAATCGTTGATGAAAGTCTTTTTACTCTTCATTATGATAACCAACTTGATACCCTAGATAGCCTTATATATATATAATACTATTTATTTAAATTATTAGCTTATTTGTAATATACTGCGATAAGTAAATCAAATCTTACTTACCTCTAAATGGGGTCTCGACCCGGATCCATATATAAGTATAAATAAGAGATAAAAACACTTATTCATAATTAAATACAGAGAGTTACTCCATATACCTCTGACTTAGATTTCTATCTCAGGTAAATAAATACCAGGTAAGGAATGATAAATATCTAAAGAATACTATTAATATTTATGGCGTGAGGTATTACTACCATATAATTTCATTTACGGAGATCGGGTAAATAATAGAGCATCTCATAAAATCATATTAATTTATATTTAAGGGTACTCACGATATATATTGCCTGGATAATTAGAGTCAAAGTTACATTTAATTTCAATAGACCTGCTCCATAGTCCGATATGATCATATACCTTCCATACATACCTATAAACTCATATTTTAGTTAAAATATATAAATGAGTAGGGCAGTATATATGTGATCTATATTATATAATTTCATCATAATTACTGTATACTATGTGTAATTAATGAAGAGAATATATAGATATCTATCATTTAGATTTTTTAAGCGAAAAAAAGTCTAGCACGGGAATATATTTAGTTCATTTAATGCAAACTTTCAACCGCATAAGCCAAGTTATTAACTCGTGTCGTCCCAATTACTAGTCAAGGTATATAGCGTTATCTTCGTCTCGATCGAGTACCACAGATTAAACAGTTGAAAATAAAGTTACATAGATTAATGAATAAGCCGTTGACTGACAGTTAAATTAGAGCGTTACGCTATCTTGTCATTGTAGTGATGAGTGCAAAATACTAAACATCTCACTCGACATGGTTGAATGCCTTAGTTTTAAACTCACCTATCATTCTGTAAAGTTCAATAAACCCACCTTCGGGGATCCCAAGTATGTTGGCTCAGTTCAATAATCTATTAATAGGCTTATTTGTGAAGTAGATTTGAATTTTTAAATTGAAGAGCGGGAGGTTTATGTGGCTTCTTTAACTTTGGCGCTTTTTTAAAGCCGAACTAACTTATAAAGAACCTACGACATTCAGAGTTATTTAACATTCGAGGTACCGCCGCCCGGTAATAGTCTCCTTCTATTACCTCTAAATGCGGAGAAGTTTTTAAGGTTCACAAAATCATGCTAGGAAAATGATATGTATTTGCAAGATTGTATTAAGTGTCTCAATGTGTTCAGATGAGAACACTCTCCTAGGCGGTGCGTGTATACGTGTAGTAGAATCGGCGGAGAAAAGAATTCCGATAAAACAAAATAGTGTTGGAGATGTAATCAATCTATACCTAGGAGCGTAGTTTTTAGGTTGTATGAAGTATTTGAGTAAAATGATACGAAAGGCTATGAGACGATTTTAGAGAGTTGAGCGACTCCGGCGTTCTAGGTTGTGAAGAAGAGAGGGTGTCATACTCGAGCCACACTCACATGAAAGTTCTGACTAATGTTGATGGATGTTGGTCATGTGAAAGGCATGGAGAAGAGATAGGTCCTGGATTAACTGGAGTATGTTGTATAGTGGCAACGAGGTTGTGTGGGAAATCCAAGACTGCGGGGAGAGAGACGACAGAAAAAATGAAATTGTGAGTCAGTAGAACGTAATGGTTTGGGACAGGAGAGAAGATAGTGGGACCGCGTTTGGCAGAGGCTGAGAATAACGGCAGCTTCCCAATATGAGGATCGCAGGGTTGTGAGGGGTAACCGTGTTGGAAGTCGTAACAACCAATAGGCAAGAAATCGACCCCTTAACATTGCGATTTACCTTCACCGTTGAAGCGCGTCCGTCACGGCTCCCCGTGAATCATGGGAAGTTGAGGCCGTCGCATCTTGTCGTCTGCGACGGAGCGATTCATCAACCTAAACTCTAAGATGAAGTAACAGAAGGAATCCTGGCGGTGTTAAGGACTGGCTGCTATTCTTGTTAGACTTATATGTTATTCACAGTATCTTTACTACGTCATTTATCTCCTTATCGAATGCACTTGTAACAGATACGCGATATGTCAGTTCGAAACCGCCAGTACCTTCATCCGACATTATAGAAAGATGGGTAGACTGAGAGAACACAGTAGTAATTATATCTCACTCAAGGCGATTATATTTAGAATACCAATACTTCTGAGGCTAATTAGTTGGAGAGTATTTTTTTGCTAAAAATTATATCTCTTAGTGTGGACAAAACACTTTTTTACTGTGTGATAGCACAAGAGGCTATGCATTCTAGTTTGTAATGATAAAGACGGAACACCACAATCTATAGTATCATGCATTATTTCAAAACCGAGGTAGTGAGTACATATTGCATTTAATAAATCTTTTCATTGTATGCCCTGAAATTTTATGTCGTGCCATAAGGATAGAACGACTAGAAAATCATATAATGAGCCCACAATATCAATAATATAACACCTTTCACCACATTAGACCTCCAGGTCAGGTGTACTTGAGTACTCGAACCCACCAGTTGACTGTGGTAAAAAGGTATACGGGTTGTAACTTGTAGAATGAATTAGATTACCTGTCTGTATGTAAAGTAAGCTGAATTCGATGTATGTGGGGATTAAGTAGGCATATTTCTTATCCTGCATTTCAAATCTGTAATTCAATAGACTTCTGATGATCCATAAAAAGAACATAGCAGCCTAAATTTTTGTTTTTTCTTGCATCGGAATGGTACTGAATAAATCTTGGACTTCCACAGGATGTAGTCACTTTAAATAGTTCGACACGATTTGTAAAACGTTGCAGTGGGTTCTTTTTTTCTAACACTCTCACCGATGCTTAGAAGATTTCCTGGAGAAAGATTCCGTAGAGGATTTCTAAACAGGTCCGTCACCTTGTGTTGCCGTCAACTAGTAGTATGTTGTCATCAGAAATTCGCATGAATGTCTAATTTGATCACCAAAACACTTATATTCAATAAATTTCCGACCCCAAATTCATCTAAAGTTCCCGCTTAGTACTTCTCGTGTCACAGATTCATGTTCATGATTCATGTTCAGCAAGTAAGATCTCGTAGGAACTGTGTCAGAGGACTCCTTACACGTCTGTTTTCTTTGTAGACGAGTCAATCATTTGTCCCCGACAAATTTGTCAAGTCATCTGAAATATTGTCATCGAAGCTTACAGCTGGCTAAGTATTTAAGATCAGTGAGAAACGCAGAGCGTTTTCGCGTTTGTCTGGCAAAAACTACATTCAAGACAGTACTAGCAACCGCGAGGTATTTACGCAAAAGATAGAGCGTCGTCAATTATGTGAGCTTCTGCTACAAAGTCAACTATAAAGTAATTAACCAGCAATTGTTAGACCGGTAATAGAATCGAATAATCGTCTCCTCTAAGGATTGTGCCAATCGTATCTGCCAGACTTAAGTATAGCCTCTGACATACAAACGCACATAGAGCAATCTATCTAATAACGCAACAGTTAACAAACGATATTGTGGATCTATAGTGGTGTAATTCTATGCTATGCTAGCTTCTGAACATTATATTAAGATATAAATTATAATATTTTTCTATAGCGACGTCATGGTTATAAATGTTTTAGCTTTAAGTTATTTATAATTGACAATTTTCTATCTCAGAAACTTATATCAATTAATTTAGTTGAATTATCTTTTGCAGAGGATTAGGTTTTTTATTAGTGTGGTGCCTGTACGGCATGAACCGAAGTAGAGTTACTTTTATGAAAATGAGCAATGGTGTACGGCTGTATTGTTATTAAAACTAGTTTAGGAATGTCCTTATCATTGTATGAAGTTAATTTTGCTAAAGTATTAGACTCTAATCTCAGATCCCCTCGTATATATATAAATTCATGATATTGAGTGTGATCGGATCATTAATTAATATTCATTAATTAGTTAACTAATTACTAATTACAAAAATTAGTCGGATCGAGACACACGAATCTATAACTTGACTAGTGAATTAATTTAACTCCATAATTTTGTAACTTGCAATAAAATATTAAAAGTCAGATAAAGCCTAATTTTGTGCCACTTTTGCTTAAAGACCTTTAGATTTAACCACCAAGAAATCTCAATATTAGAGCTTAATATTTAAAACCTAAATGGATTTTTAGAGCGTATGAATTTTTCTTCGGACTATTAACAGACCACTGGATGGCATTAAATACGTAAGTTTATTTGAATATGGCATTGCTAAGAATAGGGCTTAATCATTGATATATATGTGCATGAGTCAAAGTAGATGATATTTTCTTTCATACAAAATATGCTCTGGAGCGCAGCCTCATGAATCATGACACAATTATAAGAATTTTAAAGGACCTTACTTATTCACCTAATGTGAAAAGAAAAGAAACCGGAAAATACACAAGAAATAGCATGTTTTGTCCAACGCATGGACACCAGGCTGACTACATGTAGCTGTAAAGTATACAGGGTGATCTCCTATGTTAAAGAAGTTAACAAATAATAGCTGGACACATTTGCTTTTTCTATAGAGAGTGATGTGTTCTTGTCTAAGTAAGTGTTGTGATTTGATATAAATAATTTTGATTGAAGGAAATTACTTGCCGCTTTAGACTATAGGAATTGAGGGCAATAAGTGTTTTTCTTTTTTTTAGAAGTGGAGAGGACTCTCTTCCCCATCCATATGTCCAACATCCTATCACATATATCATTTTAAGAATCACTGATTCGAGATATTAAAAGAGGTAAAGACTTCCCATAGAATTCACGCACTCTCTCGAACTTCTCGGCAAAAATATTAGTTTTGAACAGTAAAATTTCATTAAAATCATTCTCAAATCATGATGTCTCTGTTCACTACACTCAAAAGTCAGATCTGACTCTCATTCTAAATGCCATGAAAATGAAAATAAATTGAATAAAAAATATGAAAAAATATAAAGAGAAAACTTGCTGTACCGAATAGAAAGAGACCAGAACAAAGTTTTAATTAGGCTAAATATCTTTTTATTATCACTGTTAAATCTATTTGTCTTTTAAATACTAACATGTACTACTAAAAGCAAACATAGTGAAATAAGCTTGACCTTAGAGTATAGCGACTCCGGCTTAATGATTCTTAGATATTTTCTTTGAGTTGCTAAGTGAAATTTATCCAGTTTTAGGATCGGTTTCTACTTATTAGTGAATAGCAATTTTACATCAACTGACATACTCACAAAGCGTAGTATTGTAAGTTTCATCAATATCACACAGATCACGTTGATATTTCAGAAGACTAACTTTAATGTTCTAAAGATAGGATTGAGAGAAATTCATTGCTTTTTTCCCTCTCTTTAATATAGATTGGAGTGGAGTTGGTCCAAAAGGGAGTCATCGCGACTAATACCTGTGCGATATGCCACCAGAATCCCTATATTCAAAGTGGAACTGACCTCAAGTTGCCATAAATTTTCTGCTGTTATTCATAATCTAATACAATTTTCTAATTAAAAAATCAAAATATTCTTATTGTTTATCTTATTTCCTTTTTTTATCTTCCTCTGTGACTCCAGAGTGGGCGCTGCATCTGCGCAGCATACACCGGAAACCACTCAGGTCAAGTAGCAAGAACTGGGGGGGGAACAGCAAGACCATCCAATACCCCCCCCCCCTCCCCTCAGTACTCTTAAGTGCGAGCCCGCGCCAGCCAAAAGATCCTCCTCCACTAAGGTTTCACAACATGGCTCGAGCAGACCTGCAACCTGTGCTTTCTATCTTTTCAAATTTAAGTGGTTCATCCCCTAGTATAACATTTCGTGGCAGCCTAGAGTCCTACAACCTATCCATCCCTCAAAAACAAAACCCTGCCACAGTTTTCAACTCAATTCACTATTCTTCTCGCTTCATTGGCTTATTCACAGTTCTTTTCTTAAGACACTCTTCCTTTACTGACTCTATTCTCTTTTTCTTAGATCTCGAGCCTGTCGATTTCACAACAGATCTATCTATTCTCTATTAGCGATCCGTTTTAACCATACCCGACTAATCCATCCTTTCACAACACTTACTAATTCATAAACCGGAGTGACTGTTTTTATATCAGTACCATTATTCTCAATTCGTCCCTTTCTTCAACCACACAGCTCCTTTCAGGCTCACTCCTTATATTTGATTCATAATTGCTTCTTATAAAAATAGGACGCCAGTCAAGAACTTTGCACACGCCTGGTTACAAACTCCCTGGTTGCAATATCTATACCTTTATTTCACATTCATAGGTTTCGCTTCTATAATTAACACTTTGGTAAACAACATTTCCTTCATACAGGAACCCTTGCGCACGTCAAAAACACTTATCCTCTTGCATTATCACAAATTGATTTAATTGCACTTCTTCTTACGCCATATAACCTACACCACATTCATCTCATGACCTCATTCATCATTGCCAAAATTGTTATGCACGATTTTCGAAGTTTCCCGTCTACACTAGATTGCCGACGGCTCACGAGGTGCTTGTGGCACAATACATTACAATAGGTGCAAGATGCTGACCTAGTGGGTGATATGCTCATGAAGAGAGGTCCGGTGTTGGTTGCGTGGTGCGCCATTCTGTTCGTGTGCATTGGCCAACCCGTTTCTCTATACTCTCATCTCATTTCGATCAGTAATTCCCCTTACTCTCATATTTTCTTTCTTTTACCTTATTGTGCATCATCAATCTAATCTCATCCTCAAATACCTATGTTTATCGATTTTTAGTTTCCAGACTGAAAACAATATTACCCCTCATATCAATCGATGTCTCTCACTAAAACTTTTCCGATCACTTGTCCATAAACTCGTTATTTTGAGTTGGAGTTATCATCGCAGGTTTTTAGCACGAATCAGTGTATACCTACATACACTCTTGCCTCCACTTACCCATTTCTTTTCGTTCTTGAGAGTCACAGTTCACTGCCAATTACACCCTTCTCCTATTTAATCTATTCTAAGAAGATTACTCTTGATCTCTCGTTAGTCTTCATACTCCCTTCCGAAGACTTTAGAGAGCTTCCTCAAAGTTCGACCGTAGTAGCTCTAGCCGCCATGGCTGATTTTCATTCCTTTTAAATTGTTGATCTATCTGCCTTTGTTGTCCCATCAGCTCATCCGCATGAATTTCCTCCGCTCACTTTTGCTCCTCCAATCGCCCTCTTACACGTCGTTCATACGTGTGTGTTTGGCGTAGTCCCACAGTGTCTATTATTCCTTTTTTTCGAAGTAGATGTGAAGTTCTTCCTCTTGGATGATCTTCCCCTCACTCGTCAGGCATGACGTCCCTTCTCGCGAGCATTTCTTACATCGTAAGGTCCTTTATTGTACTCTTCGTAGTGTACAAGTGACTCGAGTTTGTGCTTCCTGTTGGAAACTGAACACCTCTATAATAAGAAATTAAACCATTTCTGCACTATGGTATAAATCTTTCCCTAAAGAACTTCCAGCCTAGTGTGAAATCTCTAAACAACTGACGACAGTATAGTCCCATTCCTGTTTGCTGTTGTGGTGTGGGATGAAACCCCTAAAAAAAAATAAAATCAATTTTCTTCTTCTTCTTCTTCATCTTTCTTCTTCTTTCCCGTTCTTCTTCTTCTTTTCTTCTTTTCTTCCTCTCTTCTTCTTTCTTACTGATTCCGTTCTTGGCTCTTCTGTCTTCACTCTGTCTTCTTCTTCTTCTTCTTCTTCTCTTCTTTTCTTCTTCTTCTTCTTCTTCTTCTTCTTCTTCTTCTTCTTCTTCTTCTTCTTCTTTCTTCTTCTTCTTTCTTCTTCTCTTCTTCTTTTCTTCTTTTTCTTTTCTCCTTCTTCCTCTTTCTTCTTCTTCTTCTTCTTCTTCTTCTTCTTTTCCTTCTTCTTCTTCTTCTCTCTTCTTCCTTCTTCTTCTTCTTCTTCTTCTTCTTCTTCTTTCTTCTTCTTCTTCTTCTTCTTCTTCTTCTTCTTCTTCTTCTTCTTCTTCTTCTTTCGTTCCTTCTTTTTTTCCTTTTTTTTTCTTCTTCTTCTTCTTTCTTCTTCTTCTTCTTCTTCTTCTTCTTCTTCTTCTTCTTCTTCTTCTTCTTCTTTTTCTTTTTTCTTTTTTCTTTTTTCTTTTTTCATTTTTCTTTTTTCTTTTCTTCTTTTTCTTCTTTAATTTGTTTTAATTTATCTTATTTCTTTTTTTTTTCTTTTGTTATATTTTTTTTTACTTTTGAGTTATTTATTTACTATATTGTAGTTAAAATTCTCTTATATCATTTTTTTTTTAGTAGAGGAGTAGGTGTACAGGGAAAAGCTACCAACATCTCCAAGAAATACGGCTTGTATCATGTAGCACTAAATTACTTTGGAAACTTGTGAGCCATGATCTTTTCTAGCTGACAATAAAAAGTCGATATTTCTGCTAATTTACTTTGAATAAATATAATAAAATAGAAGTTATTGTGTTTTCACATCTTTTTTATGGTATTGTTTTAATTCTTAGCAAATGTTTTTGTTCTTTAGTCGAGTAAAAAACGTTAAGAAACAGGAGTATTAAGATTAACTTCTTTAATATTCTCTATAAAAAAGGCTAAAATATAATGAAACATTGGATTTGTTATTGTTCTACGACTTAGATATTATTTATTTTATTAGTGGTGATGTGACTTTTATATATATTAAATGTGGATTATTATTTGATGTGAGTTAGTTATTATTATTATTATTATTATTATTTATATATATCATATTTTTTTCAGCATTGAAAGATGCGTAAATCTTTCCAGTGCGCAGTCAGAAATATCATTAGACGAAGGAGATTTCCTAAACTTGCCAGTTATTAAAGATTTTCAGTCAAGATTTGAACGTACAAATTTATTTGCTAATTGCTCAGACTGTGACAAAAGTTTGATTGCGTATACTACGTTTCGTTTGCATTTAGTGAAGGATCATTCAATTTCCGAATATGAAGCGGACGAGTTGGTGCTAAAACAGTGGATTGATAAGAAAATGAAGAAGGAAAAAACAGCAAAGTTGCTTTGTCCTTGGTGTCACGAGAATTTTATTTCATTTCAAGATTATTATAAACATTTACATTTTAATCATTTCTTTAATAGTTTTGCAAAGTATTGTAAACTTGTTGGTACGCATATTGAGGAAGGAATTCTTTGTCCGTTGTGTGAAGATACCGTCAATAGTGTAAGTTTATTAGAAGAACATTTAGAATCTGCTCACTCGGATGTTTCTATTAGAATTTGCCTACTTTGTGAAGAAACATGTGGTGGAAAAGGAGCTTTACTTCGACATATTAACCATCACATTATAGGTGTCCAAAAGTGTCCTATCTGTCCATGCAGATATTCCACTCAGAGACAAGTTTCATCTCACCTAGAATTTATTCATAAAAATAAATATTCAGTTAAGTGTACGGAGTGTTCTCTATGTTTTGATAGTTATTCTAATTACGAATCCCATAAGGAGGAAGTACATAAAACAAGTGAGGAGAATGGAGAGAACTGCTTACCTTTGATTGGTCGGAAATTGGAAACAGACAATGCCGTAAAACTTTCAAAGCAGAAAATTAACGTTGAACCCAACTCTAGTCTTAATTTTTGTGATTTATGTAAGTTAAGTTTTACTTTTAAAAGTCAGTATGAAAGACATCTTTATAGTAATCATCCACATCTTTTCAAGTATAGATGCGAGGAGTGCGAATGTCTCTTTAAGAATTATGGTGGGCTCATATCTCACCAGATAAGTCATTTCTTTGGATTACATCATTGTCCTCATTGTAATGCCAAATTTTCAAAAGTTGATCAGATTAAGAAACATCTTAAGTTTTCACATCCTTTTGTTAAAGGCTTAGAATGTAAATTGTGCATTAAAAACTTTAAAACATATGATACGTACTTAAATCATCTAAAACTAAAGCATCCAGAAGTCTCAGGAAAAGCTATCCTCAATGTACATTGTTCGGTTTGCCAAAAAAGTTTTGCTAATAATCATCAGCTTCAGCTCCATTCTAGAAATCATCAAAAGGAAATGAGTGTTTGTACCATTTGCGGAATGAAGGTCAAATACATGTCCTCCCATATGAATTCTCATACAAAGGATGTTGTTTACAAGTGCCAAGATTGTGATGCAAAATATAGTAATAAATCAAGCTTAATTTTTCATCGGAAGAGAATACATCTGGGAGATTTGGCGAAATGCTATCCCTCACATAGTTCTGACTAGGCGCTAGGTCATCCTGAAGTATTTTCAGTAACTCGTCAAAGGATGATGCAATCGATATCCTAAAGTAATTAAAAAACTTGACCTCATGTTTTTTTAGATTTGGGTACAGAGTTACAAAAAAAAACTATTAGTCAATCTGTCATGTAAAATCAGATGTAACCCAAGTAATTGTCTTGCCTCGTCTTCGTTATTCCAATCAACTACGGTACAACATCCAAAAGACATGCTGACTCTCATACAAACTTCCATGGCTATACTGCGAGATCAAACGCGCCGTCAACGCCAACATGTGTACCCACTGGGTTTTCGTAGCGCGCAGCGCAAACGCTTGTTACGCGCGTTACAACGCTCATCATGTAGTACGTAGCCAAAAAGCTGCGGAAAAAGCTCGAGACGGGGATAGAAAACTTTTTTTGAACTCCGCACGTTGCAAGTCCGCTAAATTCCTGACGACTCCGCACCTCGACTAGTCCGCACCTATTCTGGTAGTCCCCTCGGAGCGGACTAGCGGACTTGAGGAAGACTAAAGAGCGAAGTGGTAGCCCACCTCTGATATATATATAAATATATATAACTATATATATTATACTATATATACTATACTATACGGGATATTAAATATATATATAATTATATATAAATATATAGTATATATTATATATATACACGTCAAATGGATACACGGGAAAAACTGCGTTTTGTTGTACAAACGAGTAAGTTTAAGAACAATGTGCTATAAATTCATTCATCATGACAACCGTCAGTAAATCAATGAGAAGGAAAGGTTTTTCGAGTAGATTAATAGACTATATTTTAATATTATTTCAAAATTAAATCCAATAAAATTAACAAGTTCAAAAAAAAAAAAATTCTACCCCTTATTTTAAAAATTTTTTTCTTGAAAAAATTGACATAAAAACAAGTTAAGGTACCCATGCGTAAATATTTATATAACTTCTTCGAGATTCATTCATTTCACGCACAATTAACCAGCCCATTATAAAAAAGGTGTGAAATTAAGAGTTTCCATTTATGTAATTGCATTTAGTGATTTATTTTTAACGTTATTAAGTGCTCAGTTTCACTTTTGAGAGGTAATAAACTGGTTGGAATAAACTCTAACAGCCCAACTAAAAACGTAAAATTAACCGGCTAACTATACCTATACTCACAATTGTGATAAAAACTAATAATTTTACCTTATATTTATTAACAGTTTTTTAATAATATTTACCTCCCTTTATCCATATCTTCCAAACATATAAGTACATACAACATACCCTAGGTATTCTGTATACATATCAATACCACGTTTACAGTAAACGTTATAATATATATTTTAGTTAATTATGTACCGTAAAAAAATTAGGCTAAACTTTAAAACTATTGTTAATAGTACGCCAAATATCTCGAGAACTTACGATACCTTACAAGGATAAATTTCTCCAATAATAATATTTGCGACATCAGCGCATTAATAAAGCTCATTAAACTGGAATGATTGTTAAAAACTAACTAATAACATTTATTTATTATTAATAGTCATCACTACCTCACCTATACGAGTGAATCTTTCTTTTACGACACTCCTTTATGAACGCATAAGCTTCTTACTAGCACGTTTATCTTATTAGTAATGTGCAGTCTTCTCTCGATGTGTGGAAGATAGCTACCATAGTTCTCGCAAAGAAAATACGGCATCATCATTTTAGCGAGGTAAATTCATGTTGAATCAGTCCTTTTGACCAAAAAAATTATATGGGTTTATGCTCAAGTAATGCTAGTTAACATGGTTTTTTACAGACGTATTATAACATGTTCTTTTTCACCTAACCCCACACAACACTACTTATTTTTGCCGTTTTCTTTGATACCTTGTTATTACATTATTTATTTCTATGTATAATTACAAAAAATCCTCAAGAATGAAGTCAACACAACCACCGATCCACACATCGAGGCACCAGACAATATAAAAAAATATAACTAAATACTAACATAAACCTTCTCTACCTAATAACCGACACCATCACATCATCGCACAACAATCACAACACTCATACTTCGAAACAAACAAACTAACCAGGGAGAGCAACGTTCACATCCACTACCTATACATCCCACGTTTATCCCCCCAAAAAAACAATTGCACACACATCAGGCAATCCATTTTCCACTACAAAAATTACCACTAAACCAATACCTTCTAATTCTTCAACATCCCTTTAAATCATTTCTTTTATTTTACATAGCAATTTATTAAAGATGGTTCTCAAAATTTGAGAAAAAAACATTATAAGTTATGGATGATTTTCACATACATAATTTACTGCTAACTTTATGAAATTTTTGTTTATTTCGTATGACCCTTGCACAAAAAAAAAAAGAAAAGAAACCTAATTTTACCATATTTATCCCCATTTGGACACGGATACTCTATACTCATATATATACTCATACTATATACTAAACATAAACATATAATATTATTACTACATACAATATATTAAACTTCATATACATCAATATATCACTCTTAACAATCAACAACAATACTCAACGTAAATAAATATATATTAGAATTATTTTAGTATTAAAGTCCTGTATCTATATATGATATAATGTCGAATATTTATACTATATAGTATGATACTTACCATAACTATAACCCCCATCCATCACTATATACATATATATATATACTTAAATATATATATACTACTTAACTATATATATAAATATATAATTAATACTATATACATATCATTTGGTAGTATTACATCTTGGATTACTGAGATATACTGAAATATAGTTACATTGATTTATGACATATATTATATACTAATATAATATAATATATTAACATAATATATATAATATTATATATATATTAAATAATATATATAATTATAATACTATATATATATTAATATAAATATATAATATTCCTTTACTATACATACATATAATAAATATAAATAATATCAATAAAGATCTAAATATATACTAATATACAATAAAATATATAATATACATATAAGTATATAACACTATAAAGGGCAGTCAAAACAAAGTATCTTATAAATACATAACATCAGCAACTATAATACACATATATAATCATAACACTAAATACCTTATATATCTCAAATCTCACCCCGTACAGAAACGGTACTATATATATAGGTGGAATAAAAACTACTAATAATACTATATATATATATTATAATATATAAATTAACTATATATAATTCAATAAAAAATATAGATCATAATACTACAAATATATTAACATTAATATACTAACTATAACTATACAATATTGAAAGGTAGAGTCCATAACTTAAATAATTTTTTATTCTAAGCGCAACACTGAACCCAGAGATTTCTATAATATTTCAAGTCACTCTTTTTATTTTCTTTATAAAATATCTAAGAAGAGTATGAGCAATACCATTCTTTATATTATATTTTATGCTTTTAGCGATATAAATATTTTCTTTGTTATAAAATATAATATTACACACATGTTATGAGTATCTTTAAACACTACCATTTGACTGGAAAGGCCCAATAAGTATTTATAAAACATCTTTATACCTAAAAATATCGAGGGCAGATACCAATGATATCCGCCAATTCCTAATTACGGGCGCAACGGATCTGCCTATTATTAAGTTAACACAACGAAAACAAAACAAAAAAACACAAACACATACAAGTCTGACTCAATCATCAGCTAACATGCGTAATCTGACGTGGTGGACTAGCGGGCTCGTTATTCTCTTTCTTTTCAATTTGGCATAATCTATATATATTAATTATGTACAAATAATTTCATATTATTAGACCAACCTTTCGCGAAAAAACATAACGAGGATTATGTAAAAGTAAACTAATCAATCATTATATTATGTAATAATTTCATTTATGACCAACTTTCGCAAAAAAAAATAATAATAATGAATTTACATGCAAAAAATAGATCAGTTATCTAAACAATATGTATCAATCGTGCTGAGCAACGAGATCCCCTTTAAACACGAGATGCAGTGAGTCAACCTTTGAATATATACATATTATTACCTACTATATAAGGATAACATGTGGTATTACTAACATTTTAGGGTATATATTTCATATATATAATATATATATATATATATATATATATAACTAATATATATATAAAATCACATAACAATAATAAGTATAAATATAAAGATAATAATAAAAATCATAAAAATATAAATACTATAATAAAATATATATAAGAATAATATATAATATAATCACAACAATATCATCATACCAATACATCAAATAACTATATATAAATAAACTAATATGCGTAATAAACAATCAGTTACATAATAAAAAACCACAAAATATATTCCCAAACAATCAAATATCTCAAAAAACCTACCAATAAGCACTTACAGCAGAAGAGAAAGAAAAAAAGGACATTAGGAGAGATACACTTTGTTGGCATTCCCTAGCTGTGTTATAACATTATTTTTATTGCCACCACAAACCCACTACCCAAGCGGGAAAGAACAAACTAAAGCAAAAGAAAAAAAAAAAAAAAAAAAACAAGTCATATCTCAAAAAAACTACAATAAAGCTTACACGCGAAAAAACAGACTGCATGGTTGCATGTGCAACCACAACAACACCAACACCCCACACATGCTAACCACACTCCACCAACGCACTAATAATTTTAGCTACAAAATACACTACACAAAAGGAAAACTAGTAAATTAAAAAAAAATAAAACAAAGTAAAATAAAAATAAAATAATATGCCTATATTTTTTTAGGGAGACGAGGTTGATATCATAGATGCTGTTTATAAGTATATCATATTAGAATATTTATATTTATAGTGATATATATTATAATTATTATTTATTAATTAAATTAGGCTACTATATTTTATAATTATAATATTCATACTAACCATACATATAAGGTAGTTATTCGAGTTAAATTTATATATTAAATTAATATATAATTTAAGTCATGTTAAGATCTTCTATAAAATAATATATTAACTAAACCACAAAACATCAAACCAAACCACCAACAACCCCCACCACCACCAAACACCACCACCCAACACAACAACACACACCAACCAACCACAACACCCCGACACAAACACCACCACACATCGCAACCAACCAAAAACTACACACAGGCAAACTAACGAGGCTCAAACTAGCACCCGGACGGGGCATAACAACGAAGAGAACAAATCCGTGGGACGTATTTCCATACCCCCGAATCGGCATAAGGAGAGAGCGGGCGACCAAACAAAAAGTAATCCATGGGGAAACAACAAGTCAAAACCTAATATAAATAACCGTAAAGACAACGATGCGAACACTGCCCTCAAGACGAGACACCCAAAAACCAACGAGGCCACGCGGGACCGGCTTCCGAGACCCCTCCACCGGAGGAAAAAACAAATCACACAACAAGAATAAACGTTCGACAGAGGAATTAGTTAACGTTCTAACCCAACGCTAAGTTACCCGAAACCCAGCCATAAGCCTGTAGTCTGACCCACGACTTACAACCCCAACAAACAAACACACACCACACACAAACCTAACTCCCAAAGTAGTCAAAAACAACCAAACACCCAACCAACCGCAACCAAAACCACCACAAACACACACACCAACACAATAAAACACAACAACCACCACACCAAAACCAACCCACCTACACACAATCACATAGCCAACAAAACACACCACACACACCATTTTCACATCTCCCACTACCAGTCCGGCTTTACCTTAAGCATCCACCTCTCTGCACGAGACAGAACATTGACATCCGTGATAACCAGGAATATTACGGCCTTGGAGGGTATCTTTAGTTCAAACAAAAATAGCCCACATAAAATTTAATACTGAAAGTTATGAATGTAAGAGCAACGAGTAACCAATAAAAGTCTCTAAATAGCTCTCATAATCATAGACACAATATTAATTATATTAACAATAAAAGTCTATTCATTGGTTAATTTTTTTTGTATCTGATGTTTACATTTATCCCCTACTCTAAAGTAAGTTTAACCAGTGGATTCAAAAAAATGATATTCCTTTTCAAGCTGTAGCATATGTAAGTTTTTAAAAGAGAAATAATAATTTTTTTTAGTAATTTGGAGACTTTTTTTTTTATAGTTTTTATACATTCCATCCGCACTAAAAATGACCAGCATTCCTAGCAATGTATTCTTTTAGCTGCCGGGTATAGGTTTGTAAGGTCATTTGAGATATGAGGCTTGGAACTCTCTGGAGATATTTGTAGGGTTTTTATAACTTTGAATGGTTCACCCCCTATACTAATAACTACTGTTACCTATATACACCTATAATATACCTCATAATAACTATATATGAACATATACTATATAATATAGAATTACATAAATAATATATACTTATATACCTATATATATACACTATCACCTACTCCTCTAGATACTATCTAAATAATTGATATGATCAAAGTAGCAATACCTAGCTAATACTAGCGAGATACCTAGTATTATAATGATAATTAAATATTATAATATTATCAATATTGATACCCTCCCAAAAGCATCATGCATCAATTTTTTCTAAATAAATAATAATAACTATATTAATAATAAATAATAATAATCAATAATACATCAAATAAATATAATAATAATCAATAATAATAATAATACATTAATATATTATATATTATTATTATTATTATTCATTATTCATTCATTATTTTATCTTATTATTATTTTATGCTATATTATATATTTATTAATTTATGATTATCATTTATATTATAATTATTGATTATACTTTATTGAATTTATTATTATTATTATTATATATTATTATTATCTATTATTTATTTATTATAATTATTATCTATTATTTAATTATTATTGTATTATATATATATTAATAACATTAATAATAAATTAAATAATAAAATATATTATTATCTATTATTATTACTGTATTTTTAATTGATTATAATTATTATTATTATTATATATATTATTATTATTCTATTATTATATTATTATTATTATTATTATTATATTATTATTTATTATTATTATATATTATATATAATAATAATAATAATATTAGGAATTAATAATAAATTCAGTAAAAAATAATAAAATAATAATCGAATAATAATAATGAATCATACTCACAAACTATTGATAAAGTTGCCAATATGTTAATTTAATAAAAATTATAACTAATAAAAAGTAAAAATATTAATAAGATTTAATAATATATATAATAATTAATAATAATAATAAATAATAATATTATTATATTAATTATTGGAAATAGTAATATTACTTTTTTGTTTTTAAAATAAGGCATTTATTTTAGATAATTATTTAATATTTTATTATTATATTATTATTATTATAAAATTTTATCATAAGTACTAGTATAGACATAAAATTTAAATATATAATATAACACTAGTGTAGAATTTTTTTTTTTCCAAGTTAACACAGTTCACTTACGTAAGTGCGTCATTAGGACCAATATAATTATTATCCTTACTAGTAATATATAAGTGCCACATATTTATTCTCGTACATTGCAAGCTGTAAAATTATAATTATTATTAGAAATCTATTGTCAAATAATGAGTCCATAAATCTTTTTTTTTTCCCATGGATTTATTTAATGAGCCATGTCTAACCGATCAGTCCACAGCGTAAACTATAAACACGTTGAAAATAAAAAGTTCATAATTATTGGAAAAATTCACGTTCCATTTTACCATTTTGGGTCGAAGGAGTCTGGAGCTCGGGGGATACGGATAGATAAGTCGGGTAGTCGGGAGATTCGGTAAGTGTTTCTTAAAATCGGACTCTGGAGTCGGTTGATCAATAACAATAAAATCATTAGATAGTTCAGGGGTCGGTTGTTGTTATAAATCGCACTACTGGAGTCGGAGTCGGGAGAATCGAGTATATATATATATAATACTTCGAATAACTAACACACCATTCCCTGACTTTTATGTGTATTATGCTGAATTCTTACAGGTTTCTAAGTATGTTATTAGAAGATTCTTCCTAAACACATGGACTGATATTGTCAAGACTTTGACTTTAAGGAAGACGTGCATACTAAAGATAACAAAGACTTTGTAAGTCGGTATATACTCTACTTATCACAAAATTACACCAAAATATAAATTCATTTTTTAACTCATTTTCTCATAGAATTTTTAACATTAGCGCACAACCATCCATCTTACATGATAACTATAACAATATAGATATATAAGTATAACGTATATCTTACATCTATATAATATGATAAAATATAATATTATATATATATACATATAATACTTATATATATAAAAATACTGCCGAATAATAACTCATATATTAATAATATATAATATACTATTATACTATTATAATAATAATATAAATATAATATATACTACTATAATAAGTAGAATACATATAACTATATAATAAGAATTATATATATCTATAATATAAATATATACCATATATCATTATATACATAATATATATATATTCAAACAGTCTATTTAATTACACATCAATCTAGAATACCACACACACACACACCAACACACACTACATACACACTACACCATCTACACCCCACACCACACCCACATCACACCAAACACAACACACACATACACACTGACACACACCACATCATCAAACACACACACATATATTTTACACACATTCTATCAATACAAACCACACATCGACAACACACACACACACTGCGCATACGCATACCACTCACACATACATACATTACACACACACACACACACCACCACCACACACACACTCACACAACACACACACACTACCATCAACACACGACACCACATTTACACCACACACATATACCCGTCTGTATATAAATACTTACTAATATATTACTACATTAAATATATATATATATTACGATTTTTTTTCTATTAAAAATTATTAATTTTTTACTTTATTAATTAATATTCCTAGATCTCGTACACTATATCATATTATATATATATCTCATACCTCTTATATATATATAATATATAATATATATATATATATATATATAATATATACTAAATATATATAATAATCATTAAAAATACTATATATTATGTAATTATAAATTAATATAATTATACATACACAATTAGTTTAATATATATAATCTATATATATACATATATTATAAATATCCATATAATATATATATATATAATAATATATAAATATATACTAATATAATATCAATTATTACACTAATTAAGCAATTACATACACGTCAATTTACATTAATCGAAAAACAAAAATAATACATACATACACCAATAAGCATGTATGCTTTTGCCATGTTAATACTACATATATAAATATAATAATAACTATTATAAATATATATATATATATATAACTACTATATATATATACTATTTAATTTAATTAATACAATATATATTATATTTTTTGACCGCCGCAATGTTTCATTAAAATAATTCATTCTTTAAACGAATCAAATAAGTCTTAGTTTGAAAGGGACTTTGCGAATAGCTTATTAAAACAATTTATGTCATATATCATACACGAAGTAAGTTACTTATATCAATTTCATTCAGTTATACATAAATAAATATTTCAGTTTTTCTTAATAAACTCTATAATAATAACCCCATTATCTCTGACCAGAGAATTTTATTATATTATATATTCAATTATTATAAATTAATTATTATTTATAAAAAAAATCTATACTCTCTTTAGTCTTTTAGATATCAATTATTATTATTATAATATATCTTTTTTATCAGACAACATCACCCCTCCATGTATCTCTACAATATGATTTATTTTCAATTCTCAATGACTGTATAGATTACCTCAGTTACAGATGCATTATCTCCAAAAAGTGTGATCATGATGAAGAGTTGTAGAGGAGATATATGATTGTTTGTATTTGATTACATGTACATGCAATACAATGTTTAGTTAATTAGCGAATCACCTGAGATAAAGAGTTGGATGGTTTAAGGGGGAGTGATTTATTAATCTTACGATTAATCGTTACTTTATTATGAAAAAAAAAGGAAGTATTTTGTATACATTGGAAATTTAATAAACGGAATCCCATAGACTTGCATCAAAATCAAAACTTCACTGTATCTTGTAAATCGGTTTAATTGATATTTTAAATAAACCTTTACCTCTATAAAAGACGTAAAGCAATAAAAAAATAATGTATATTGTTGTTAAATAACCATTATTGCTCCGATCTACACTTCGATGCCATCGAATGCATCGATGCACTCAGATGCCATCGATGCATCAAATCGTATTTGAATATGTAATATGCTTCCCATTACATAATTCATATTTGTTTTACTGCTTTTAAGGTTGTTAAGTTATATGTTTCAACTAAAAATTCTTGTTTTACAGACCTAAAGCAGTAAAAGCAGTTTAAAGCAGTAAAGCAGGTAGTTAAAGCAGTAAAACATATTATACACCCTGTTGCTTATGCAAATGCGATATTGTTTTACTGCTTTTAGGTATGTTAAATAGTCGTGTTTCATATGAAAATTTTATTAATACAAAATACATTATAAAAAACTGATGTTAAAGCAGTAAATCAGAGATAAGTAAAAGGTGTTTTACATACTCCATGTAAGAGCTATGACATAATGGTGTACGGCTTTCCAAATCTTTCTGTGGTTCTCTGCGCTTAGTTCTTTGCTACGATTGCGTTTCTCATACTCACATAGCTCGCATTTTTGCCGCGGCTCGATTTCACTCGAGCAAATACGGTGGCTTTGCGAGCCGAATTGCAGTGGGTCAGACTGTATATCGAGTGGTTCTTGCTCCGGACCAACGCATTGCGGAACTTTGTTAAAAAAAAAACGCGGACTCTTCCTTTGTACGATTGGCACGACGCGATATTGAGATTTACGCCATTTCAATACCTGACGAAGAGAGCGAGTGTGAGATAACTTATGCGCCTCGCGCCGTAATCTATAGACAAGAGCATCGAGTGGGAGTGAGCACAAATTGGCGGACGCAACGAAAAAAACAACCAAGGGTGTTAAACACATATGAAAAAAAAAACATGAAATAAAATAAACTACACAAACTTTAAAAATAAACTTTAACTAAGCATACCTTAAAAAAAAAAATAAAAAGAGGGGGCGCTCCACCCCCCTTTGGGGACTCACCCTTTGGGGTGGCGGCCCATACATAAAAAATCAACCCAGGAAGTACGTGAGAAACGGGGATGATAAATATACCCAAAACACCCATGAACCTACGTGAGTTAAAAATATATATGGACTATACCGACAATTACGACAGCGACGGTACCGTGATTCGAAGAATCAACCTCGCAAGTCGCGGTCAGTTTATATCCCCTTACTACTAATGTCAAATTAATCACCATATAATGATGGAAAATTCACGCAAGATATAGCAGTTGCAGAAAAATTGATATTAAAAATAGTAATTTCCGTGGGTTTAAAGGGCAAACTTTATCAACTACTGTGTTTTAGAATAAAAATAATCATAATTTGTCAAACAAATTTTTTGTGCACCACTCATCATAGCCAGCGCTTTAACCTGTCAATCTTCACATAGTAATTAAAGCCAAGTCTTGATCCTTTCGCAGAGTGGCCTAAGAGAGCTCTACTGTTACTGTTCTATAGACTGACGAGTAGTATCATCAAAAGCCTTTTTCGTGTCTACGGAAAGAAAGGTTCTGTCTTCTTTAAGACTTTGAGACAACAAGATCTTTTAGTAGTTCTTCACTACTCAGTTTCTTTGTCCTTCCAAATTTCTGTACCAAGCTCTAGCATCCTTCTTCTCTATGACCTTCTAAGTGGTATAAAACTTAAATAAAGGCTGTCTTTTCCTTTAACTCATCTCGAATTGTTATGAGTAGCATTGGTAAAGGATGTAGATTTTGTATAATGCTTTAAAGTCAGGTGTTATTTTCAGTAGAAACCTCGTATCCTCAAAGAATGAGGTTTTTAGAATGAGTATACCGGACATATATTTCTAAGGCATACTTCTCCATAGATAATGAGCATCGCGCTCTCTCCCTCGCTCCGCGATAGATGCTCGCAGATGTTATAGACTTAGAACCTCACGACACAATTCAGTGGTATATTCATATCAAGTCCCAGTGTTGCTCGGCGATATGATTAGCTATGTTTGTTGCACATGCGTGCGCGTCGCATCTATAATTTTCTTTCGCTATGTTCCTTCCTAGGAGCTGTTCGCTAACTAACTCTCTAGCTCTCAGCGAGCTCGCTCGCCTCTGCCGAATGGTGCATTGTCAGACATTCTGTGGTCGCTCTATACCAAAGGTTTTGAATTGGTGAGCATTTACAAACTGGCCAACATCGCAGCGTACTTCGCGAATCAATATCATAGCCATTGATAGTGTGCTGTTCGAGCTTATATGCCGCTTGGAATGCAACTGAAAAAGCGCTTTTTTCTGTATGGGGGTATTCTCCTTCAATGAATGGTTTCTAATGCTTGATCATTCGTACAAAAGGGATCTTCTTAAACATTCTGCATGCACATTGTGTTGTATATATATATATATATATAATAATATATATAGTATATATATATATATATATATATATAATATATATAATATTATATATATATATATATATATATATATTAATATATATAATATAATTTACTTATATAATATATATATACTATATATATTATATATTAATATATATTATATATAAATATATATATATATATAGTTATATTAATATATATATATATAATATTAATATTATTTCTAATTACTATACTATAATTATTAATAATATATATATATATATATATATATATTATATCATATATATTATATATATATATAATATATGGTCAGCCTTCTAGAAGAGCCACAATCCATATCTAAAAAACTACAACAGCTACTGGAAAAAGTAATACATTGTTGGAATGCTAGTAAAATTTCTAGTTCAGAAAAAAAAAGTTCATATTCTAAAAAACTTACATAAAGCTACAGGAAAAAATTATATACATTTTTGGATCTGGTTAAAATTTTAGTAAGGAAATTGTAAAAAAAAAATTATTGTATAATAATTTATATTAGTTAATATGAGGAGTGAGAAAGCCTATGTTTAGACCTTTTATCGGTACTTCGTTAAAATAAATAGATTTTTCTAGTATTAGTAATTTTTTTTAACTTAAACGAATACCATAGGGGGATTACCGCACCGATGGCAGGAGTCGGGGTCTCTCGCGCCTTCGGCGGAACTACGGTAGGTAGGACTTATTTCCCCCCTCGGGGGAGGGTCTCCGGAAACCCCCGCTCTTTTGGTATTTGGGCTATTTGGGTGTCGCAGGGGTTCCTTCGCCCCTCCCCTACGTGGATTGGAAAACGGATCTCACCCCCCTGTGATTGATTCCCAGTCGGCTAGATGCCCTCTTTATACATTGGCTGTTGTAAATACCTTTACAAAAATATATATATATATTATATTTAATATATATATATCTATATATTATTTTAATATATATATTATATTATATATATATATATATATTTCATTACTTATATATATTAATATTATATATATTACTCTGTCCCCCGCCGGCTCGAGCTCACCTAATAAAAAATTTATTAGCCTTTATTTTATTTTAATTTTTTTACATATTTCTCTAAACTAAAATTTTACGGATTCCAAAAAATGTATTCCTTTTTCCCTGTAGCTATTGTAGTTTTTTTCTATAGAACTATGATTTTTTTTTTACATTCTCTCAATTAAAATTTTTACCAGGATATATACCAAACAATGTTATTCCTTTCCCTGTAGCTATTGTAGTTTTGAGAATATGGATTGTGGCTCTTCTAGAGCTGGCCTATATATATATATTTTAATTAATATATATATTATATATATATATAATATTATTATATATCATATATATATAATATATCTATATATATATTATTACTATACTATATATATAAATATAATATATATTTATTATAATATTAATATAAATATATATATATATATATATATATAATATAAATATTATATATTATTGCAAAATTAGCGAGGCCTATTAAGAAGTCATGGATCTAGTATAGCGAATTAACGATATTACCAATTTTAAACTAAACGTTAAAAGGAGTATAGGGAAAAATTACACAAACTGACCTTCGTTTTGATATATTATAGCTTGTTTCCCTTTTCAGTACGTAGTGAAATCAAAACCGTTATGATGTAATGGCTGTCACTACCAAACTCTCTTTGCATTCGCAAGAAAATAAACACTTCTAGGAGGGCGGCAGCTGCCCCCTTGCACCCCCCCTGACGACGCCTATTGTATACTATATACTATATATAATAATTATATATATATATATATCCATATATTATATATTATATATATACTATATATATAATATTAATATATTATATAATATATATATATAATATATATAGTATACTACTATATATATATATATATATACTACTATAATAAATATACATATATATATATATACAATATAATATATATTAATAATAATACTTTAATTAGAGATGAGTCCCAACATGGAAAAAATATTTATATCAGGCAGTAAAAAAATTAAAAATGAAAAAAATTTTTTTTATATTATTCCCAATGTATTTCAAACTCACTCATGTCATATTTTGCGTTGTTTGTATTTAATTTTGAAAAAATCATCGATTCTTTTCGGAATCCGGATTCGTATTCGAATCCGGATTCGGATCGAATCGGAATCAAGCTTTTTACATGGATTCGGATTCGGATTCGATTCCGGATTCGGAAGGTACTGGATCGGATTCGGATTCGAATCCGCAGGTGCTGGTCGGATTCGGATCAGGATTCGGATTCGAACATTTCTCACACACACGGATTCGGATTTCGGATTCGATCCAAAAAGGCTGCCTCGGATTCGCCAATTTCAATACTTGATATTATTATATATTGATTTATATATAATATATAATATATATTAATATATATTATATATTATAATATATATATATATTAGTATTATATATATATATAGTATATTATTTATATATAATATAATAATAATATTATATATATTATTATATTAATAAATTAATATAATATATATAATATAATAATAACTTATATATAGTAATAATTATTTATATACGGATATATATATATATCTTAATATACTATATATTAACTAAAATATATATATATAATAATATATATATAACTCCTTATTAATATATATTAACAATATCATATATTACTATATATTATATATATTATATTATATAAATATATAAATATATATTATATATATATAATAATATATTTATAATTATATTATTATATATATATATAACTTATATATATAGTATTATAAATATATATAATAATATTATTATATAAATATATATAATATATATATAATCTACTAATATATATATATATACTATATTATATATATTAGTATAAAATATATATTATATTATATATATATATAATATTATTAATATTATTATATATATATATTTTACATCTAATATATTAATATATATATATATATATACTATTTATAAATATATATATTATATATTAATACTATATAATATATATTATAATATAGATATATATTATATTAATATATATATTTTATAATATCTATATATACATTATTATATATATATATATTAATATTTATATGATATATATTTCAAATTCCATATTTACAATTTTTTTTTACCTTTATAATTGGTTTTTATGGGTACCTTATTTGTTTTCTTTCAAATTCAGATATTTAATACAATCATCTGAAATAATTTTATTTTTCTTCGAAATTGTGCATTTAAGAACAAGTAAATTGCACATTTCAAATTATTTTTTTTTTAAATAATATGACTTTTCAATTAAATTCCTATTCACAGCAAAATAAATGTTAAACACTTGTGAAAAAAAATTATAAATAATAATAACCAATCTGTCTTGTATACACTATTCGAATTTTCTCTCCGCTTTTTCGGTGAAGAGGGCACTATTTTTACACTTTTTGTTTAAATTTTACATAATCTTTCATTTGTATTATGTAATGTATTCTTTCAGATGACCTATTTTCACAAAAAAAAAATGAGAGAATTTATTCATAACTTTTGAGATTTTATATTGATAGGAAGCTCGTTACGTTTTCATATAATAATATTCTCTGTGATAAGCTACGACCCAGTAGCATCACGAAGTTGTAAGGAGTTCGCCTCATATAAACTTTGAAATTAGACTTCTCACGCTTTGGAACACACAGCTAAATTTATCTCTTGTGTTGTTGATTTTTGCACACAATATTTAAATCACAACAATATAAATTTTCCCAACGAATAACAAATTGTAAACATATTAAATTGTTCACAATGTAAATTGTAAATATAAATTCTAAATGGAAAACGGCAAACCACATAATTAATATTAAAACACTATGGGCAAACTTTCATGCCTGTGGTAAAATGAAAATGTAAACAAAGGATTTCAAATAGAATGTTAACAATATAAGCCAAATTTTGAAAACTAAATTCAGGTATTTGAATATTCATTTTTTATATTATAAATGTACATTAAGAGCAAATAAATGTTTATTTTAATTTTTTTCTAATAATATATAAACGAGTGTATGAAGATTCCAAGGGATAAAAAAAAACTTTAAAAAAAATTTAATTCACGAATGTGTATAGTGTATACCGTCTTAAAATTTTCTCTCCTCTTTTTCTGAGAAGCATGAGCAGTCACCTTTTATAATAATTGATTGAAAAATAGCATTATTCAATTGCGATGATTCTTTACACTTTTTGTTTTTAAATTTTTACATTAAATTTCTTATATTTTTATGCTCAATATTTATTCTTCATATTGACCAAATTTTTTTTGCAACAAAAATGAGTAATTTTATTCGTAACTATACGAAATTTGTAGAAGATCGATCGTTTCTATAATTCTATAATGATAATTCATGCTAAGCACGAGCAGCAGATAATAGAGAGTGCGCCTCTGAATAACTCTATAGTAGCTACTTACACTTTTCGCTATTGTAATATATGAATTTTATATAATATTTTCAAAATAATCAAGAAACTAAATATTAATATTATACAATTGTAACATACTAATAATATATATATATACTATATCATATTATATATATATATAATATAGCTAATATATATATATTATATATATATATATTTGACTTTTGTTTTAACAATTGTATGTGTTTCAAATAACTCAGAGAAATCGATTAGATATATTCATTTATGCATAGTTAGATGAATACTTAGTGATTGAAAGCACATTTGGAATTAAAATAATATCAAAGAGTTTAATTTCTTCTCTATTTAATTGTTATTCCGATGCCATGCTTCACTCATAAATTAATAATACATAATAACTTAAACAAATAATAATATAATATAATAATAATAATAATAATCAATAATAATAATTAATACATTAAATAATAATAATAATAATAATAATAATAATAATAATAATAATAATAATTAACTTACTTCACTTATTATTATTTATAATATTATTATATTATTATTATTATTACAATTATTATTATATATCTCATTATTATTATTATTTTTATTATAATTTTTAATAAGAAAAGAGGAATATTTAAATAACAATAATAGATATAATAAAATGATAATTAATAATATAATAATAATAATAATTAATTAATAATTATGAATAGTAATAAATAATGAATAATAATAATAATAATAATATAGTAATAACTTTTAAAATACAAACAATACGCCAGTTTCGCTATCTATTAAAACATGCAAACTTTAATAAAGGTGTTATTAATTTATTGTATGGATGTTATTCAACTTATCGAAATAAATCTAAAGATTCCTTTTGTTAAGTTTTTTTCAATCATACTACTAATATTGGTAGTTACTTGACGCACTAATCTGGTCTGATCATTCCGAATCGAAAACTTGTAAAAACTAATTAAACTTTATATAAAAACTTTACATCATAAAACTTAGCAAAACTTAAACTTAACATTAGCTCATATTAAATTAATACTTTAATAAAGGAAATGTACTAATGCTAAATGTGATAACGGTGCCTCGAAGCCGGAGCCGCGAGCCTGGAACTAGGAATAAATTTAAGTGTATCATTTAAACATTCAACTCTCGCCACAATAATTTGGTTTTCAACGCAATTTTAATTATCTTCGTTATTTAATTTTAAGTCTGAGGAACATCTTGGACTGTTCATTCTCTAATTACGCAATGAGAATTTGAGCCACTCAAGGCTAAAGTATAATAAATATAACAAACTTTAAGATTTGGAAGAAGATTAAATCGTATACGTAAAAGCGTGTAACATAACGAGAAAATTTTTCACATTCTTGGAAATAACTGTTACTGTTTAACATCTATCTATTATATATATTGTATATATTATATATATATATTAATATATATAATATTGAATACATATTTATATATATTATTATTATATATATTATATATATAATATATATATATTAATAATATATATATTATTATACTATATATATTATATATATTATATATACTATATAATATATATATCTTCATATATCCTATATATATATATATATATGTAATATATGGCTATTTATAAGATTGTGCATCCAGGGAACCAAGATCAAGTGAAAATCTAAAATTGAATTTCTTATTGATTTTAGGTTAATACTATTAGTAGAATACTGGTGATTTTCAATAGTGATTTAATTTAATTAAATATTAAACAGAAAGTGTGAAAAAGAAAATGCTATAATTATTTTTTTGTCTTCACACCTACAGTTCTCTATAAAAATGATAATGCTTATGGCTATTTATTTTTCAGTGGTATTAAATAAATTCTGTTTTGGAATGTACCTAAAGTTTGTACGAGTACAGACTCGCCATTGGAT
>JABUQX010041871.1:50000-52500 GCA_015478945.1 Trachelipus rathkii
ACTTCAATCAGGCTAATTATGGGGAGTTGCGTCTCTTCTTTGCTGCCTACCCTTGGTATGAATCGTACTTTTACTTGGAGGAGGCTTCGGTGGCTGCTGAAAAAGTAGGGGCTGTGATCTCCGGGGGAATGGGCAGGTTCATTTCATTTTCTACTAAATCTTTTTCTCTCCAAAATCAGTGATTGAATGGCTTCTGTTCTCGTGCTATTCAGTATAGAAACAATGCATATCGGAAATGGAAAGACTCTCCTTCTCCTATCACCCTTGCTAATTTTCGTTCAACTCGGAATCGTTGCAGGGATATTATTCGTCAGATTAAGCGTGCTTTGACCAAAAGGAAGTACGCTGATCTCCTTGAATCTCTTACTGATAAAGATTTCAAAAACATCTTTAATAACTTCGGAATTCCCCCTCCCCTTGTTTTGTGGGAGTGTGCTATCCTAGTTCGGCATTAATCTCTATGCCTTAATTCTAACACTTTCCCTCAATGCTGGAAGCGCCCATATGTTCAACCGATCCCGAAGATGGGTGGCCGTTCTGTTCCTTCTAACTATTGTCCTATAACTCTCACTTGTATTCAGTCCACAATCTTTGAAACTCTTCTCAACCCTCATTTTCTGGATCATCTGAAATCTAATTCCCTCCTTTCTGATCACCAGTATGGTTTTCGACGTTCGAGGTTAACTGGTGACATTCTTTCCTATTTCACTGATTTATAGTCTTCTGCTCTTAGGAACTATGGGGAGTGTGTGTGGTGGAGCTGGACGTATCGAAAACATTCCTTTAGGATCCTCCTTCTCTTTGCTCACTTATGACTAGTTTTTTCACAGATCGTTCCATATCGGCGCTTATTGATGGAGCGCTCTCTTCTTTCTTTCTTGTTAATTGTTGTTTTATTCAGGGTTCTCTTCTATCACCAGCTTTATTCTTATTTTCCATTAAAGATCTTCTCAGCTGCACTTCTAACTCCGTTTATTCTTATGCCGATGACTTAAATCTCCATTCCTACACTCATTTCAAATCGGCTCCCTCTTTTGCTTCTTAACTACAGTTTCCGATTCTATTCCTGGATATCTGGACAGGGTTTGTCGGTAGGGTAGCCTCAACCTTGTGAAGTTCAACTCTTTAAAAACTCAACTTCTTCAAATCTCGCCCCTAAAAGCACCTCCCAACTTTCCTATCTTCTTCCATGGCTCTCCCGTCTCACCTGTGGACAACATAATCATTCTTGTTGTCAACATAAACAATAAAGTATCTTGGAAACCTTATATCACAATGGTTGCTAAGGTCTCCTAAAAAAAGCTGGGAGATCTGTTCAGGTTGCCAAATTTTTTTTCCTCCGAACACTTACTCCTATTATTTAAGGGTCTTACCTACCCTTGTATGGAGTACTATTCCCACATTTGGGGGGGCTCCCTTTACCCTCTATCTCTGCGACGTGACGTTGGTGAGCTCTCTCTTTACTAAAGGTTCTACAGTGTGCAGCCCTCGTTGCACAAGGGATGCCCTTCTTTCTCCTGAATTCTGTGTGAATATTGGAAACCCCAGACTTGTTCGTTGTGGGGCCTCCTTCTTCCCAGCCACCTCTCTTCTGTGGAACCCTCTGACTTCATATGTTTATTCTTCTGTATTTAATCTCCCTCTCTTTAAATTCTTTGTCTACGGTCACCTCAGAGATATACGTTAAAATTGGATGTTTTTCCCATGATTTTTTAAGATTATTATTCCCTTATATTTCTGCCCCCTCCTTGAAAAGGGCTCTGCCCGTGAGTAGGGGTTATATATATATATATATATATAATATATATATATATATATATATATATATATATATATATATATATTATATATATATATATATATATATATATATAGTTGCAATAGATTTGTTCCTAGGGAACCGGCATTTATAGATGAATAAGAAGATGAAGCATAATTTTGGCATTATTTATTATAATGGACGTTTCGGGTACATAACGTTACCAATCATCAGCACTGCAACTGAGATAAAATAATATAATTTTATAACACAAAAAATAAGTAAAATGAACTAATATAAAAAACTGTCATAAAATGAATGAACACATATGTAAATTTAAAATAAATCACACGGAAAAGTACATAAGATTGAGTTAAGCTTAATTCATAGAGAAGGCGAAATGCAAAATAAAAGCTACGGAAATTTGTAAAATGGGAAAACAAAAAACAAAAAATACTTGGTTGGAATATATATAAAGAAGTAGGTATTTCTACGGTATATGTACGCACAAACACGCACACCCACACACATACATGCATAAATGCACAAACATACAATGCAAAAGCAATTAGTAAGTGAAGAGGAGGATAGAAGACAAATCCTTATTTAATTCGGATTTTAAGTCAAAAATGTAGAGACTCTCAAGAATCTTTCTCTCTAGTTGATCATTATCAGGGGATAGGGAACTAAAGTTTTTATGTGGAATAGGGTGATAGGGTGATAGGCATGATTGCGCATGGA
>JABUQX010041872.1:0-17648 GCA_015478945.1 Trachelipus rathkii
GGCAAACTTATGAGCGTTATCTTTTAGTGCAACTTAAAAACAAAGAAGGGATGTAACGTCAAATAAAGAAAAAATCGCTGATGAAGTGTTAAAAGAACCCCAAGACCGAAGCCGATTCGACCACTGCTAAAAATAAGCTCTGGAAAGTCCGTGACTCCCTGCCCCAAACACGCTTCTCTCAAGTGAGAGGGCGCATGTGCGGTGACTGCGACATTAAGCACTCTGCAAGAGGGTTAATTCCGCATTTGCAACCGAGGTCTTCGTCGCACCCCGGCTGTGATTCCCTACCACGAGTTGTTTATTTGTTTTATCCCATATTTTCTCGTTTTTCAGTAAGAGGCAAAGGAAGAGGAAAGGGCAAGATGCGCTTCGTACAGCTGCATTCAACCTACTGATGGATATCGGGAAAAGAAAGTTCAACGGGGGCGAATTAAGAAAGTTTATCTCTTCGTGAAAGCAAACGCAAATTAACCAGCACAAGTTTAGCGACAGCGGGAACGGCCGACTCTATTTCAAACAGCCATTGTTATTGGAGTTCGGTAGAGGGAGGAGACGAGCGGCACCGCCCAGGCAAAAATGTCACTACAAAAGCCTGAAAGCAGCAGTAGAAGTACTAGCGCACGAACTACTACATTTCCAACAAACATTGTTATTGGAGTTCGGTAGAGGTAGGAGAGCGATGACTAGAGATCCTGCTGCTGCTGGTGCGAGCAGCAGGCGACTGAGTATCAAACATTTGTGATGATATGTTTGCTTTCATTTTCTGCACGCACCAGCTACGGACGGCAGCCCAGCAACAGTAAGTCTTAACTCTATTTCCAAACCACCAGAGTTAGTGAGGGTTCGGTAGAGGGAGTTTTCGACTTTTCATGCCGGCGCAGCTTAGGTACTACAGAGAAATAAAGGACGATACCACCGGGACTTTGAAGATTGATTAGCTGCGTGCGTTAGCTCGATTTTACTTTGCCTGGACTGTCTATTCATTCATTATTCAGTACCTAGTCGCAACATCGCGCATAAACGATCCTCGGGTCCAAGGATTGCAATTCCTACCCCCCCTTAACTAGAGTCCCGCATTCTATTAAAGGGATCGAGGGAATCTTGAGGTAAAAAGCCCTGGCGTTGAAAAACGCTTGTAGGGCCTAAGCATCAGACGAAGGAAGAAGAAAGAGAAAGCAACATCGCAAGCGCGGCCAGAGCAGCACAGCAATCTCAAATCCGCGATGGAAACTTTTACACCTGAGCGAACCCAGACAGTAGCAGCACTTTGCTGCGAGAGGCGGACGGCCGGAAAACTCTATTTTCCACAGCCATTGTTATTGGAGTTGGTAGGGAGAGACGACGCAGCACCACCCGGAACAAATGTCACTACTAAAGCCTGAAGCAGCAGCGCGCAGTAGCAGTACTAGCGAACTACTACATTTCCAAACAAAACATTGTTATTGGAGTTCGGAGAGGTGGGAGCGATGGACGTAGAATGCTCTGTGCTGACGGCTGGAAGATGTGACTGTATATACAACAACACACGATCTGTTGATGTTTCTTTCATTTTTGCCCGCACCGACGGGAACGGAGCCAGCAACTTAGTACTAAACTCTTATTTCCAAACCACCAGAGTTAGTGGGGGTTCGGTGGAGTTTTCGAATTTTTTATGCCGCCGCCGCAGCTTAGTACTGCAGAGGAATACAGGAACGATGCAAAAACTTTACACCCTTAGCAAAACGCAGCACAAGTAGCAGACTTACCCGCAGAGGCGGAACCGGCGAAACTCATTTCCAAACAGCATTGTAATGGAGTTTCGGGTAAAGGGAGAGACGACGCAGCACCCGCCAGGCAACAAATGTCACTTACTAAAGCCTGAAAGAGCGCAGTAGCAGCAGTACTTAGCGGCACGAACTTACATTTCCAACAAACCATTGTGATTGGAGTTCGGGTTAGAGGTAGGAGAGCGATGACTAGACGGGGTCCTGCTGTTTGCTGCTCAGGCGAACTGGTAATACACACACTCTGTGATGTTTTGCTATTCATTTTCTGCACGCACAGACAAGTAGCAGCACTGCTGGAGAGCGGAACGGCGAAAAACTCTATTTCAACGCCATTGTTAATTGGAGTTCGGTAGGGAGAGAGACGAGCACCGCCCCAGGCAACAAATCTACTAAGCCTGAAAGCAGCAGAGCCGCAAGTACGTACTTAGCACGAACTACCTACGTTCAAACAAACCATGTTATTGGAGTCGGTAGAGTAGGGAGAGCGATGACTAGACTAGCTCGTGCTGCTGTGCTGCGAGCAGGCGACTGGTCATATACATCACGCACAGATCTGTGATGTTTGCTTTATCTTTGTCTGCAGCACAGCAAACGGACGGCAGCCCAGGCACTTAAGTTTAAGTTAATTTCAAACTATGAGAGATAGTGGGGGTTCGGTAGAGGAATTTCGACTTTTTATGCCGCCGCCGCAGCTTAAGTATGCGGAGGATAATAGAACGATGCAAAACTTTACACCCTTAGCAAACAGCCACAAGTAGCAGCACTTGCGCGAGGGCGGAACCGGCCGAAACTCTATTCCAAACAGCCATTGTTATTGGAGTTCGCTAGAGGGAGAGACACGCAGCACCGCCATGAACAAATGTCAACTAAAGCCTGAAGACAGCAGTGCCAGTACTAGCGCACGAACTACTTTACATTTCCAAACAACCATGTTATTGGGACGTTCCGGTCAGAGTAGGAGAGGATGATTAGACTGTGTGATTGCTGCATCCAGGCCGACTGGTATATACACACCACACAGATTGTGATGTTTGCTTTCATTTTTGCAGGCACCAGCACACGTAGCAAGCATGCCGCGAAGCGGAACCGGCCGAAATCATATTTCCAAACAGCCCATTGTAACTGGAGTTCGGCTAGAGGGAGAGGACGACGCTAGACGCAAGGCAACAAATACGACTACTAAGCCGGCACGCAGCAGCCGCGCATTAGCGACGAACTACGTACTTTCCAAAAAACCATTTGTTATTAGGAGATTCGGTAGAGGTGAGCAGACCGACTGCGCTTTCTACTTACTGCCGTTGCTGCCTGCGGCACCATCAGAACTTGCATTTAACGAGATTATAAAGCTTTCTTGGCCCCTCGACCCCCGAGAAGGACTTCATGTATGATGTTATTCCTCCCTCGCGTTTAGGACGAAAAGAACCGGGAGAGGGAGGACTTATCGGATCCTCTAAATTCTTTTCGAACGAATGCAAGCAGGCATAGACAGATGAGCTACAAAATTCAGAGCTGATGCTATACCTATTCGCAGGGCGCTCGTTCCGACAAAATTGTCGGTAAGAGGGTTGCTCGCCACACCTCTTGTTTCGCAAGAAAGACCTTGGTGTGCCCCAAGAGGCAACAGCCGAACTTATATTCCACTCCGAAGTTATTAGGGTTCCGGTAGAGGGGAGGACGACTGCTGCTACTGCTACTACGTTGGAGGACACAGTTGCCGGTCGCATTACTACAGAGGAATAAAGGACGATGCCATCGAGACTAGCTGCATGCTGACAGACAAATCAGAAACAACAGAACAGGAAACTAGAAGGAGGGGCGAAAACGTAGGCATCCAACCAGCATTACACCGCTGCGCTGCTGCTGTCGCCGGCACCACTCCAACTGTTGTTCGGTTGCCTGCCTGCCGCCTGTCTGTCTGCCTGCCTCCGAAACGCGCCAAGAAACAGAACCGAGAAACAAGGAAGGAGGGAGCCGAAACTTAGCAATCCAGCCAGCCATTACCCGCTGCGCTGTTGCTGTCGCCGCCACCACTCAACCGTGTTTTAGTCTGCCTGCTGCCGCTCCGGGACAAGCGCCGCAAACGGTTCGAAAGTTTTTTCCACCGACTAGCCGAGACATCGGAACGAGGAGCGACAGACAAAACAGAACAGAACAGAACAAGAGAGAAACTAAGAAGGACGGGAGCCGAAACGTAGGCATCCAGCGCCATTACCAGCCGCTGCGCTGGTTGCTGTCGCCGCCACCACTCCCAATGTTGTTCGGCTGCCTGCTGTTGCAGGACTACTGACGGACAGAAAACAGAAGAGAACACAGGAGGGGAGCGAAACCGTGCAATCAGCAGCATTAACCACCGTGCGCTGCTGCTGTCGCGCCCACCACTCAATGTGTTAGTCTGCCTGCTGCCGCTCGAGAACAAGGCGCGCAAACGGTGTATTCTCATTCCACCCACTATGACCGAGACTCGGAACGAGGAGCCGACAGACAAAACAGAACCAGAAACAACAGAGGAACTAAGAAGGAGGGAGCGAAACGTGGCAATCCAGCCCCATTACCACCGCTGCGCTGCTTCTGTCGCCGCCACTCAAATGTTGTTCCGGATCTGCACTGCTGCCTGCCGCTTGCCATGCTGCACCCGAACGACAAAACAGACACAGAGAAACAAGAAGGAGGAGCGAAGACGTAGCAATCCAGCCAGCCATTACCACCGGTGCGCTGCTGCTGTCGCCGCCACCCACTCACGTGTTTTTAGTCTGCCTGCTTTGCCGCTCCGAGAAAGCGCACGCACGGTTCGAAAGTTTAGTCCACGGATATTGGACCGAGATCGGAACCGAGGAGCGACAGACAAACAGAAACAGAACAGAACAGAGAACTAAGAAGGAGGAGGAAACGTAGCATCCAGCCAGCATTCCCACCGTGCGCTTGCTGCTTCGCCGCACCACTCCAGACGTTGTTCCTGTCTGCGCCTGCCTGGCCTGGCCTGCACCGAAAGACAGAAACAGAACAGAGAACAAGGGAGGGAGCGAAACGTTAGCAATCCAGCAGCCATTACCACGCTGGTGTGTGCTGTCGGCGCCACACTCAACTGTCTGTTTTAGTGCTGCCTGCCCCTCGAGACAAGCGCGCAACGGTTCGGAAACTTTCCACTACTATGACCGAGGATCGGAACGAGAGCCGCGCAGACAAAACAAACAGAACAGACAGAGAAACTTAAGGGAGGGAGCGAGAACGTAGCAATCCGCCAGCCTTACCACCGCTGCGCTGAATGCTGTCGCCGCCGACACTCAGATGTTGTTCCGTCTTGCTTGCCTGCCAGCCTTGCCTGCCTGCTGCCACCCGAACGAGAACAGAAGAGAACAAGGTAAGGAGGGGAGCGAAGACGTAGCAATCCAGTCAGCCATACACGCTGCGCTGCTCTGTCGGCCGCCGCCACTCCATGTTCCAGTCTGCTGCTGCGCTCCGAGGAACAAGGCGCAATGGGCAAACTTTACCCTTGAGCAAAACAGCACAAGTAGCGACACTGTGCAGCGACAACGGAACCGGCCGAAACTCTATTTCAAACAGCCAGAGATTACTGGAGATTCGGTAGGAGGGGAAGACGACGGCACCGCGGCACACGATAACAAAAATGTCTACTAAAGCCTGAATGGCGCAGCAGCAGCAGCAGCAAGGTAGTAAGCATACGAACTACTACATTTCCAAAAAAACCAAACATTGTTTTGGGTTCGTTAGAGTAGGGAGAGCGATCCTAGTCAGCATATTGCTGCTGCAGTAGCCGCATCAGGCGCTGGCTTGATTATTGAATACAGCTCGGACGGCAGCCTATCAACGGCAAGTCTCAACTCTATTTCCAACCAGGAGTTATTGGGGGTTCGTGGGGGGGATGGGGTTTTTTTTTTTTCGGGGGGGGGGGAAAACCTTTTTTTTTTTCTGCCGCCGCAGCTAGTCTAAGAGAATAAAGGAGACTTCGTAGGGATAAGGGGGTGGTGATAGTGCTGCTGTCGACGACACTCTTTTTCCAAAACCACCATGTTATTGGTAGAGGAGGGCCGGCAAACAGCACCATCACGCTGTCAATTTCCTTATCGCGAATGGCAAAACTTTCACCCCTGATGGATGCCGCGGCAGCACGAGTTAGGAGCGTGTGACAGTAGGTGCGCAATTAGTAGCAGCCAGTTAGCAGCGAAATCTATGTTCCAAACCACCAGTCGTAGAGGAGAAGAAACGACTGTTATGTGTTTTGCTATAGTATAATGCGGACGTTTTTGACATCAGCTGTACAGCCCTGCGAAGACGACCCCCTCACAATAAAGAGCAGCTAATGATCCTCCGAGGTTACTACGAAACTTGTGTTACTGACTTACCTTCCTCGTAAATTAATCAAGTTACGGAATTCTTTCTAGCCTTGGGTGCCGCGATCGCCCCCGCGGAAAGCGGAGTTTGGTGGACGAAACGACGGCTACCGGAGGCGCCAGTCCGATGCCCTCACTGAATCATTCAATCGGTAGTAGCGACGGGCGGTGTGTACAAAGGGCAGGGACGTAATCAGCGAGTGATGACTGCGCTTACTTGGAATTCCTCGTTCATGGGAAACACTTACAATCCCCCATCCCAATCGAGTAGGGGTTTCAACGGGTTACCCGCTCCTTTCGGAGGGGGAAAGTCTCTACATTGTAGCGCGCGTGCTGCCCAGGACATCTAAGGGCATCACAGACCTGTTATTGCTCTTTCTCTTGCGGCTAGACCCGCCGATCCCTCTAAGAAGATATTACGACGGCCCTCCTTGAGCCACGAACGAGGAGGACGGGGACCTAGGGAAACCGCGCAACTTCGACCGAAAGCGAGAATTGTACGCGCGCACTACTACTCCACACCGAAAGCAGTAGGCAAAGACTGGAGGCGACGGGAAGGAGCTACGATACCGCGCGGCAAAACCCGAGGGAGGCTGTTCGCGCGGCACGTAACTCCATCACTTATTATCATCAGCTTCGCACTTACATGGCGGAAGCAGTTAGCGAGCAGCGGGCCTTTAGACACCGCCATCGGGAGCTACGACGGCCTGCGGTGCACCCCCGCCCGCAAACCCCGCGGTCGGAACCATCTCGGGCAGTCGATCGCCGAGAGTTAGCAGGGTTAGAGTCTCGTCGTTATCGGAATCACCAGACAAATCGCTTACCAACTAGACGGCAGCACACCAACCCACCGAGATCAAGAAAGAGCTCTCATCGTCATTTCCAGTGTCCGGGCCGTGGTGGAGTTCCCCCGGGTGGTCAAAACTAAGCGCAGGATCATCTTTGTGGTGTCCATTCAATTCCTATAAGTTTCAGCTTTGCACCCCATTCTATCACCGGAACCCAAAGACTTTGGTTCCCCTGGGGCTTCCCGTTGAGTCGTGGGAACGACGCCGATGGATCGCTAGTTGGCATCGTTTATAGTTAGAACTAGGCGTATTAGATCGCCTTCGATCCTCTAACCTTCGTTCTTGATTAATGAAAACATCTTGGCAAATGCTCTTCGAGATAGGTAGTCTTGCGAGGGTCCAAAAATTTCCCTCGCCCCGCAATACTAATGTCCCCCTGTCCCCTTAAGCGATTCACCTCGGTCTGCAAAACGGGCTGAAAAGTGCAGGGACCGACGTCCTGTTCCTCATTCATGCGCACCATTTCGGACGTAAATTTAGGCCCGCTCGAGCAAGTCAAATTTCAAAATGACATTGTCGGCACAGCGCCGCCTCGGCGTGAAAGAGACCGCGAGAAAACCGAACGACATCGTCTCTAAACAACGGAAGCCGCAGGATCACCGAGCCACGAGAGAGCAAATGCGCACTAACTCCGAAGGCTTAAACCTTCCGTTTTATCATCGTTACCTTCAGCGCAGGGATGAGGGATGTATCTAACGAGTAGGGAACCGATTGATGGCGCAGCACAACGAAAATAAGAGCCAGCAACAGAGCATTTACCACGAAGCCCGGGGCGAAACCAGCCGCAGAGGCGCCTCCGAAGAAACGACGAAGAGCGCGGTAGTGCCCTGTAATCGACACAAGCACGGTGCGGTGAGGCCGTAGAGAACTAACGTTAATTTGCAACACCTTTCATGAGTGGCCCGTATCATTGACGTGCGCTTGCAGCGGGACAAATAAACGAGTTTGTATCGCGGGATCTGCGAACCGAGCCCCTTTAGAGACGGGAGAAACAACTCTACAAAAGCGAACGCGAGAATGGTCACCAAAACCCCGTCGCAGTCATCGCTAGCATGCGTTTGGGTCGCACCGAGCAGCCGCTCGAAACACACTCCGCCCGAGAGCCCGACGTCTACTAAAAGAGACACGCGCGTAGACTGATCCGTTTGGTTGTAACGGAGCGCTCAAAAAACTCGGGAAAGGAAGAGGACGAACAAGCGGAACGATAAGAGGTTACGGGCGGAGGGCGAACGCCATGTTCCCGTTGCAAGCGGAGTGCAAAACCCGAAACTCTATCCAGGAAGGATAAGAAGAAACAGCCGCTCTACGAAATACCATGCCACGGCTACGAAGCTACAGCGGGTGGGATTCGCTCAGCGGGAAGCGGAAACGAAGCGCATATGCCGTGCTCGCCCGCGCTACTGGACTTGCTCAAGCAGCGACACCAGAAAACACCAACGGCGTGAGGCTGCGCCTGCGAGAGACGCGTACGAAGACCCCTGAGCCGGGAAAGAGGGTGTTGGACTGCGCCTCTAAAACTCGGCACCCTTGCCAGAAACCGAAGAAGCGTACACCAAACTGCCCTTTGCCGAGGGACACGGGAAGAATCACTTCGGGACGCAGCTCCCAGTAGACGAGTAGCGCCCTGGGTGGGCTTCCGGTCCGCATCAAAATCCAACTACGAGTTTATAAACCGCGAACAAATTAATATACGCTATTGGAGCTGGAATTACCGCGGCTGCTGGCACTAGACTTGCCCTCCAATGGATCCTCGTCATTCTTTACATCGAATCATTCGATGGCGGGCTCGGAAGAGTCCGCATAGTATTCTCGCCCGTCACTACCGTCCCCTTGCGGGATTGGGATTTGCGTGCCTGCCTGCCTTCCTGTAGATCTGGTGGCCGTTCTTCAGGCTCCTCTCCGGAATGCACTGATTCCACGTTACCCGTGTACAGCCATTGTAGACGAATAAACTACAATCGAAAGCTGATAAGGCAGACACTCGTGGGACCCGGCGCCGGCACAAAGGCCTCCGCGCTCGGCTGTAGAAATATCCGGAGTCACCCCATAACCGAAGAGATGGACGAGGAGGACGAATGCCTGTGTGCTGCGCTAGAGGCGCCCACAGATAGAACTGAGAAAAGGCAGTCAGCGAACAGACAGCAGCGATTGCCGCAACCGACTGTCCCCCGTTTTTGGGTTCTAACAAATGCCCCCTCCTCCCGACCGAGCCGCGAGGCAAGGTCGGTCGAGACAGTTGGCACGTATAAGCTCGTAGGAATACCACAGTTACCGAGTAAGGATACAAAACCGCGTACAGTCGGGACTGAGTAAGGTGGAACACGAGTGCACAAGAAAACTGCTTCGCACATAAAGAAGCTACAGGAAAGACACGAATGCAGTTCAGAGCAAAGACTGAGGTGGCAGCAAATACAAACAAAAGAATATACAATAGGCAGGAAATCTCAACAATCGGAACCCGTCCCGAAGATCTTCTTAAGAGGTTTTATTTGTTGTCACCTTTTTAGAGCTCGCAAACAACGCAAAGCGCTCGACTGATGCACATATCTATATGAAAAGCTAGCTCTACACGCAGAAGAGCGCATACATAATACACCATGAACCGTAAATGCACCCAACCAAACCAGAAATAACATACCGCTTGAGGCAATATCAGTCTCTAGAAAACCTTCACAGTAACGTAGAGAGCCGACACGAAACAAGCCGAGAACCGAAAAATCACCGACACACAGGCGCGAGAGTTTGTTCCACCATACAGTGAGCACAGCTGCGAGGCTAAGAGGATCACACGCGAATCCACGAAATTACCCGCAAGCTAACCGATCACCGCGACCTAAAATACGACTCGAGTAAAGGCGAGAGTGAACCCAACACGCCTATCAACCGTCTATTGGTCTGGCACAGGCAACTCCTAGAGTGTCCACTGAAATATCATGTCAAACAATTCGGAGAATAAGTCACAGCCTCTCCTATAGACAAACAAGAAGGGCTGATACGACTCCTCGGAGAAACCCTGGAATACCGTATCTCACGCAGGATCAGAGAGTGCAGACACACGAGACAGTTAGATTGTCGTCGAAGGCACGTATTCTCTGACGAGGCGATGGAGCATATAACACACGTCAACCGAGCCGAATCGGACATCCGCACCTGCGGACAAGCATGGAGAATCCAGCGCAGATAAAAACGAGAAATGCTCACGCGTCGACAATCCAGACCACCCATCCGTCCACAAGCCTCGCCATTATGATTTGCGAAACCGGTTTCTGACAGACCGAATCGATACCGCCACCACATCACATCAAGACCGTTGTAAACTCTACTAAACTCAAACTTTACTGCACAAACAGTGCGGTGCCAAGGGGACGCACATATACCTATCAATGTTACCTACCGAAAACAGTAGTGAGCACCAACAGCGGACGCAGCAGCAGTGAGTAGGGAGTGATTCCACAGGAACTCCGCAGACATCAAGCAACACAGACGATTACCTATATCACCGACGTGGCTCCCCATTAAATACGCGCGAGAGAGAGCGGCAGGATAGGATGTAATAGAGACGCACATCCGCAGCGCCGTAAGCGCTGCCTCGTTAGCAAAACACAGGTTCCGGTGTCTCGTGCCAAAGCACTATTAATACAGGGACACGTAGCTGGAGGCAGGTGTGACGAAGAAAGAGCGCAAGACCGAGAACTCAAGCGAATGCAAAGGCAATTGAGATAGCGAGAATGGGGATTACTCACACAAAGACGAGAAGAATACGAGATCCATCGCGCGCAATGGAAACTCGATGTGTCAGACAATCGAGAGGGTGTCCACCACATAATTTTAAGAGCAAGTGAGCCCGTCACGAAAAACTCGATGGCCTGTCTCAGTTCCCTGACGCCGTATCACAAGAGATCTCCACAAGGCGACCACACGACACAAATACGACAGGCCTGCGGCCTCATATAAAGGTCGAACTCCCTACACACCTTGAGATACGGAGCAGGCGGGTCGCGAAAAACTCAATAAAACGCTCGGCCAATCACAGAACGTGCTTACACCAATAAACTAAAAAGGCCGCGGCAAGGAACTAAATCCAGCCCAGCACCAGCTCGACGACATGAAAAATAACACGAAGGCGAGGCGAAGGGGAACCAAACATCAGCGCTAGCTATTATGGCCCCCTATGTAGGTCCATAATTCGAGAGATCACACCATCATAGGTGAATATAACACGCGATAGGACTAAGCAGTTGTCTGGTAAAAAATACAGCTTTGTACAGCCGCCCCGGAGCCAGGCAACGTGAACACGAGATTGGGACGGCCGGAACACCTCGCACATCACAACCGAAAACCCAAATGTCATGTCAGTGTCTTGTCGGGGGAATTCTGGAAGAAAAATGAAGAACTATCCCAAAAATCGAGCCCGCGAGCCGGGCGAAGTAAACCAACCCGTTCTAGTGCTACCTATAGAGACGCATCCCCGATAGTACTACGCGGCGTAAGCAAAATAGAACAGCTGGCTAAATCTTCGATCTGAGAGACGCTGCTGCTGACGCCGAGACGCGCGAAACCTCCTCTCACACTGAAACATAGATTCATTTTAACACGCCAGGACGATAGCTGTAACTTAGCGCATACAGGTAGTTCTACATTAGTCCGCTCAAACATCCTTGTCCGTTGTATAATCTCTCTCCCGTAACTCAGTATACTGAACAGCCAACGCCAGCACAACTATACTCTCCAGCGTAATATACCATCTCAGATAGCAAAATATTCATAAAAAGCAGACGACAACTGAGTGATGAATCGTTCACTCGCCTGCCACGAAAATCACAAATGCGCCTAAGCCATGAAAAGAAAAGGAAAAGGATGAATACAGCACTTCGTTGCCGCGGGAGCAAATATATACGATGCGAGGAACGGGACGAACATTAATAAGTCATTGTCTATAAGAAAATGCATCACACGATCAACTCACACACACACGCTAAGAGACGACAACCGCGAGCGAACATTCCACAACATGAACGACCGTCGAGAACCGCCCGATAAGACAAACATCACCAGCCCAACTGAAAACTACCGCCCTATAACTCACGAGAGCGCACCGGCGATTCCGTCAGGTAAATGTGCATAGCGAGATATCATAAGCCTCTCCAACCGCTTCCTACCGCAACACAAAGAATGCGTTTTGAGAGCGTAGATAAACTCGATCGCGATTCACGAGACGCACTCGCATTATCACCACCAGAGCAGACTCGATGAGAAACTAATGAACATCGACAAATCGTCTTTTGCGAGGCCATATACGCGAGGAGCTACCCACCTCTTGTACACTCTCATACAGCGAGAGCAGTCCGCAACATTCCTGTGCCCCGGAACTCTACGTCGGCATCCCCTAGGCACGCGTCGTGAGACCCGTCAGGCGCGCCAGTCGCCACGCTAACGCTCTCACTCCGACCCTCAGCGACCTCGACACGCAACCCACTCTGCCGGCTCAAACATCCACACGAAATACGGCAACTCTGTCAATTATCCTGTCGAAGGCAGGCTGAATTCGCTCGTATTCGCATCACCTATGTATTTAAATCGTCAAAAGTCAGAGTTCAGAGACGCAACGAGCCATCCTTATTCCCTGTTCCATTAGCACGAAGAGAGAATGTATAGGAGCGCACTTGAAATCGAGAAGAACGTCTTGCTCACAATCGTCCCACCAGCACCGCACCTGTCTCACTGCGTTGTGAAGCCACGCTTTGTCGCGATCAGAGCCCTCGGAGAGAGCACTACGACGCGCTCGACAGACGCCAGCGTCTCACCAAACAGCACCACCCGTGCCGCTCGGCGACCTCATGTTGCAGAGCTCCCCCGGCGCCTACCCCCGATCCTCCGGATCTGCTTCATTGCCCCAAGTAGCTCGCTAATGTACTCGCCTAGTATCCTTCTGAGGCCTCTTCGGAGACTTGCGAGCGAGTTGTACCCCGTCTTTTGTAACTCACACACTCTCCACTAGCGTCGGTACCTCTTCAACTATTTCTGCACGTCGAATGATCCGTACACCCTACAACGTCTGCTACGCTTCCTCTAAAACTGTACCCGCTGCTCATACAGTGCATTATATAGCTGCATAGCAACGCGCGATGACTGAGCTGCTGCCTAAATATACACTGTTCCAGGTTATAAAAGTTAGATATATTAACCAACTAGAGCAAGCGCGCAAGCTAACAAAAACCGCAACGCTGTACACTTGCAGAGAGTAACATATAGCCGCCATCGCAATCAGAGTTAGCTGACGAGACCAAATGATCATATAAGGGGTACATTACCGACGTAAGGGTACATAATATCGGGCAGGACTAGAGACTAACTATCGCGAGACAGTACCATACCACTATTTAAAATAACAAGCAAGAACAGTACAACACATACACTATGTATATTATCAACACGGAGAATCGACGAATAAAAGGAACTAAACCGATTAGTTTGACCGTCCCAAAAGGCGCCCGTGCTCTTGCCTAACTTTCGCCGTGCGTGGAACCGACGAGCTCCTTCCAAAAGCTAGGTGTCACTGGCACTCTGTACATCCCCCAAAAGCCAGTCCGCCAACGACAAAAGCTTAAAAACCTAAACGTCTCAATAGAAGCGGCACGCACGTCGCGGCAGTTCAACCGTCGAATGAATAGACTCGCGCTGCCAATACCCTCAATGGGCCTCTAAATAGCCCTACCGCTTCGAGTGCGACTCCGTAAGGGGTCACTTGTGATTCCGACGATCCACGAGAACGACAGAGAGAGAAGGGACACCCAACCGTGCTTCTATTGAGCAGACGACGAACGGGAAACGCGTCCGCAAACAGAGACAGATGCCCTATGATATACGCTAGAATATGGGACCAGCGGCACGTTCGGCCGAGGTTGTAGAACCGATTCAGCCGATAACCTAAGCTGCGAGCACTGTCGCTTACTGGCGAGTGCCCTCATGGCCAAGAGCTACATACATGAGTCACGAAAACACGAGCTAGCAAGCAAAAGTCTCTGCGGCAAGAGTTCCGGGAACTACCCGATAAGGCGGCGCCTGCCGTGGGAATACCACGGTTGGTCGTACCGCAGAATTGACGAAGCAAAGCCATGACACACTGCACATGCGATACAGGTTACCAATCTCAGACCCACAATCGCACTCTGGCATAATTTACTTCGCGAGTGAGGATGGTAACAGAAGCCGTACTGCTGCCATACGTGTAATCATCTGACGGCAAGCCGAAGAGCACACACATACGTGCACTACCAGGCTACCACCTACCACGCTTCCAGACCCCACATCGTCGTGGTAATTTCGCAGTCGAGTGGTAAACCCGAGCCGTTCCTCTGACCGAGACAACAGCTTGTATCATGGAACCTTATGTTATTACAAACGCCAGAACCATCCCGGCCACGACTTACACTACGTCTCAGCGCGCATGCCCGGGTTCACCGTGCAATTACTCAATGTCGCCTGCACACTACAGTGGCCCTAAGCTAGCCATCGGGAAGCGAATCCGTAATGTCGGTTGTGTCCGCCGACGCACGACAGAGAGACAAGGGAAGCCAACTCGCTCCTTGACGAACGACGAACGGGAGCCAAACGAGAAGAAAGATCCTTATGAATTAGTAATAGGGACGAGCAAGTCGAAGTTGCCATATGGTTTGCTAAGCCAATCGACGTCTAGTTGCTACCGCTAACTCGATGCTGATATATTGAAGCTACGTGCAAAGGCACACGAGAGCCAAGCAAAAAGTCGTTCTGCGCGGGCGAGCTCCGGGTAAGCGTGATCCGAGTAAGGCAGCGACGCCTGCCCCGTGGCGAATACACCTACACCGCAATTGATCAGTCAAACAGACACACGCACACACATCGATGTAAATGCCAGTTAGTTCATGCCCAATTCTGGAATTATTTTTCGCGAGTAGGTGGCCAGAAGGACTACTTACCAGATAGGTGCGTGTATCATCGAACAGCTTGACATATTCAACCCCAAGCAATCCGCCAACGAACTTAACCTAGTCTCAGAGCGACAGAGGCCCCGCGCGTTCCAACGTACGCATTACTGACTCGCCCTGCATACACCACTGGGCTCTCCTAATAGTGACTTCGGGCGAAATCGCGTAGTGGGGTTGTGTCCGCCGCCAGACCGACGGGACAGAGAGGAAGGGAACCCAACCTCGCTCTCTTTGCCGACGACGACGGGAACGTCCCAACACAGAGACAGATCCCTATGATATAGTTAAATAGGGACGAGCAGCAAAGTAATGACGAGGTTTCTAAAGCCGAATCAGTCCAGTTGCCACCCGAGCCAGCTGAGCGATTTAAATTCACCGTCATGAGAAAGAGGAAATTGCAGAGAAGACGGACACGAAACTGAAAGAGAGAGGAAAGCACAGTGCAGCCAAAGAGCCGCAAAGTGTATTCAGTCTTCTAGCCCAATTACTCCGTAATAATTCGACCTTAATACCAGCTTTTTTCGTGTCTATTTTTAAAATAGAATTATACTATATCGGGATCAACGACGCATTCGACTACCACGCACGAACGTCTCTGTCCAACAGCCTGGATGTTCAAGAGGAAGTCGAAAAACTTTGCGAGCAGGTAGCGTTAAGAAAACTCATTTTGGCTGATGCTAGCAGAGGTGCAACTCGCTTCTTCACAGCCACGTGAAGCCGATACGTCCCGCGGCTTCTTGTTCATCCTATCATCACCTTTTCTCCATACCACGGCACGACTGAAATTAAGACGTAGGCATGGAAGGCAAAAAAAACAGTACCACGTCGAAGCTTCGAGAACACGGTACATATGGCCTGTAACCGGGATTGTCCTGGGTTCTCACGTCAATTCAATCATCCATTCACCAACGTTCGCGGTTGGCTACCCCAGCCCCGGGACGCCGGCCAAATATACCATCGTTTCGGACTGAAACTAACGTTTCTCCAGCCGACTATGGAACGACACTATCGGGAACGGCGGAAGCCGCAGACAAAACAGAAACAGAACAAGAAACAAAGAAGGAGGACCAAACGTAGAATACCAGCCAGCCATTACCTGTCATGTACCAGTGCCGAGTGTTTACCAGTTGCCCTTTGCCATTTATACAGTACCCGCTAGCTTACCGGTGCCCTGGTTGACATTTACCGGTGCAGTTCGCCCTGCTGCTTGCGTGTTGCGTCTTCGCCGCAGCTCTCCAATGCTGTCCAGTCTGCCTGCCTGCTGCCTGCTGCCTGTGCTGCCTGCCGCCTGCCTCCCGGCCGCGCGAAACGAACAGAAACAGAACAGAGAAACAAAGAAGAAGGGAGCGAAACGTAGCAATCCAGCCAGCCCAGTGCCCCGACTCAGCGCTGCTGCTGTCGCCGCCGCACTCCAACTGTTCCAATCTGCCATCTACTGCCGCTCCGAAACAAGGCTCGCAAACGTTATTACCGAGAAGCCGACAGGACAGAACAGAAACAGAACAGAGAAGAAGAACTGCGGAGCCAAGCTAGCAGCCAGCCCGCGCCTGCTGCCGCGCTCGCCAGAACAATCGCCGCCACCAAACAACTCACTGCTCCCATGCCTGCGCTGCTGACCCTCCGAAACGAGCCCTTCATTCTAGAACTTTTTTTTATGCGAAAGGAGTGGATCAAACGAATGTACACGCGGCGAAACAGAACCACTTTCAGCAGAACGCAAGAAGCTGACACCGGCCATACCAAACGAGCAAGAGTTATTGCAATCAGTCGGTGAAGGAGTGAAAGACCGCTGCTTTTTCCTTGCGGAGATCGGTTAACATCATACCATGCTCCTCTCGCATACTTCGTCTCGTTTCATGCGCGGAGTATTCGTTACAATATCATGGAATGCTATGTACCTCCCCAGTTTCAAGGCCTCGCAACCAGCACGCTAGACCGCCGGGGGTGAAGAGAGAGCCCAATATTGGACGTTACGACGCGAAAGAAGTATTTAGTAACCTTTGCCTGGGGGGCAAGCCAAACAACAGGCAAACGCAAGTACCATATCTCTACTCCGCGTACCGTAATACCAATAGGCTCGAGCAATGATCGTCACAAGAACAGTTCACCGGTGCTCATCTAAAGACACCGCGATGTCGTGCCCGCTTGCTTGGACCATTTACTGGGTGCTTATAAATTGAGTTCAGGGCGATAAAGGTACCTGTCCAATCTGAGGGTGCGGATCTCCCCGGGGGGCTCTGTGCCTGAGCACACGACGGCGGCTCGATGGAAGGCACTTGGTAATCTACGTCTATTAGGTATCAGCCTATTGAACGATCCGAGAGCTTCGAATACCCTGGCAACGACTCCCGACGCCACATGTTCGTCGAATAGATGTAACGCGTCGCCACAGGCACGAGTCTTTCCCACATCCTGAGCCGCCGTTCCAGGTATCAGCGACAAATGAAATCGCGTGGTTATGACCGAACGAAATTGGCGATGCAAAGATGTGGATCCTACGCGATGAGGCCATCACTTCAATTACACCGACTCAAGCGCCGCCAAGTCGCCAAACCCTCGGCTGTGCTGTGTAAGGAGTCTTTTTCCATTGACACTCTGCGGTCGTGACGCCCTGAGGATACCCATACTGCACGCGGAACGTTCTACTTTCGGCGGTCCTCCCTCCTCTCATATCATATAGTGAGTGACAGGGGCTTGTGAGACTGGCCCCGATGGTTA
>JABUQX010041873.1:0-23316 GCA_015478945.1 Trachelipus rathkii
TTGAACGAGAAGGGAAACCCATCTCTCTCATAATGTGACCGGTTGAGGGTCTTCAAACTCCTAAAGCTTTTTTTGTTCAAGCTGCATGTAGGAATAAACGTTTTTCTGCCCTCAGTAAGAGCTTTGGATTTAGGTAAAGTGGATCGCAATTATAGAATATGCGGGTAATAATTTGTCAGGAAGTTCCAGCTGCATTCCAGAGTTGTAAGCAGTATATGGAAGTAAACAAAAATTTAGAACGACTATGACGAGGAAGGTACACTTTTCGGGGTGATTGCCCCAACCGTTTGAGACTTGGGGGGGGGTGGTTTCAGGTCATACCATGGCGACTGAATCGCTTGAGTTTATACAGGAAGTACCTTCAGGTGTTGGTAGATAGGAAATAAATGAGGGAAAAACACCTTCGCGGTTTAGGAGTGGAGAATCACGTATGGGTCTATGCTGGAGAGTCCCAACAGAGGGTTTTTGTTGTTGATGTTGTTGTGCTCACCTTTGGTTTTAATAACGCTTTTTCTTGAAGAGCCAGTCATAAAAAATAAAAATAAACCATCAATACTTTTCTCCGTAAATGAGCAAATATAACAATAAAAACAAATGAAACATAAAAGAGTTAAGATAACAAAAACGGGCGGTATATTTCATCTTCTATAGGAAGTATTGGTTAGTCTTTCTTCCTCACAACAGGTCATGTTGAGAAATAGCACAACTTACAGGAGCCCACTCCGGGGATAGGCAGGTTGGATGTGGCCCTCGTAGAGCCTACCAGAGCTCCACGTCGGTTTATCACCATGTACCACCCAACCCGACATACATTACTTCACGTCGGAGACCCGAGATTATAGCACAAAGTGTTAGGATCAGGTCTTCCTTGTCGGTTACTTCAAGGCCTCGGGGTCCCCCCTTACAATGTTTGGCCCGGTTAAAAGGCATTAACGAAAGGGACCGGTTTTCGCCCCTCCGCACTCCTCAATACCCTCATCACGGGGAGTGAAGTGTTGAGGTGTGCTTCAAGACCCATGCCGGAAGTGCACCGGAACATAGCCAAATGTGGCATTTAGACGGGAAGAAGGGAGGGACTTCTTTTGATGAGGGAATAGAAGTTACCGTACAAGTAGCTTATTGGGACTGATGCGGTGTGGGAACTTAAAAAAAAAAAAAAAAAAATAAAAAAAAAAATAAAAATAAAAAAAAAAAAAAAAAAAAAAAAATAATAAAAAAAAAAAAATTGAGAGATCGAGAGAGAGCAGAAAGAGATGATGATGAGAGAGAGATTTAGGAGATGAGAGAGGCCGCGCTGAGAGAGGAGAGAGAGATGAGGAGAGAGAAACTGCACGATGGAGAAGGAGGAAGAAAGATATAGATAATTTGAAAAAATGATCCGTTAGAGAGAAAAAGACTAAAATGATTCATGTACAAGTCACAACTTAATGCTGGGGCCGGGAAGTTGCACGAAATCCCCCAAGTATAGGTTCTTGTCACTATGCTGTGTTCCAGGTTATTCACCAAGAGTATAACACCGTAACAAGAATCAATATCCCTTGTCGGGTGATAGTTATATATATATTATTAGTATATTTATATTATATATATTTATTATATATATATATATAATATATAATATATATATATATATATATATATATATATAATATATATTATTAATTTTTTTTATAATAAATATATTATTTATATATATTATTTAATATATATATATATATATATACTTTTCTTTATACTATAAAAATTATAAAAAGTATTTGTCATAGCCTTGAACTGGTAAGAGGCTATAACTATGACTAACAAAGGACTGTACGAGTAGACTGAAATTTAAATGATGCTGAATTTTTTATTGGCCAATGTGGCTCGCCTCCTAAAAATGTGTTTGTTGATACATCGTTCGAAAATTGCTGCACGATTTTGTGGAGACAGAGTTCATAAGTTCTTTCTCTGCAAACAGATCAAAAATTATTAATGGAGTCGATTTAAAATTATTAATTGTTAAATAACTAAACTTTGAAATAAACTTTGAGTTTAAATAAATGCCTGAATCTTTATTCCCAAAACTTTTATTATTATATAGTACGCGTAATCTTGTACTTGTGATTGTTGTTATAATAATTGAGACTTCGGTATATTATATATTATATATATATATATATATATATATATATTATATACTTATATATATATATATATATATTATATATAATATATAATATATATATATATATATATATATATAATATATAATATATAAAAATTTATTATATTTTTATTTATAAATGTTTATTTTAATATATTTATTATTATATAATAATATGACGCTGTTTTGTATCAAAAATTTACTTTTTATTTTAAAAACGTGTTTTTTTAAGGAAAAATCGAGCATAAAAAAAGCGATTTTCTTGCTTATTTGTTTTTTTTTTATTTAGAAAAATAAGTTTATTATTTTACTAGTTAACATTGTTCTTTATTATTTAGAGCTAATTTCATTACTAATAAACCCTGAGAACAAATTTTTCTTAATAATCGGATTGCATAAATAATTAGTTTTAAATGTTGATTAGTTATGCTCCATCGTTATTTAAATTTTCTAATGTTGACAAAGGAAAAAATTTTCATGAAAGAAGCTTGTTCCAAACATTGACATCATTTTTAATGCTAAGTATTTAGGTTTGAATAATTCTTTTTTGGAATAATTTGAAGAAGTCAACAGTACGAACCTGCACGCATGCAGCACCACTTAACCAATTCACTCATACAGTACAGTTATAAGGACCAAAACTATTCTCAAGACAAACAAATTTGCTTAATATTATTAAAAACCACAAAAAACGCTTTTCTTGACAACTCTCTCTCTCTCTCTCTCTCTCTCTCTCTCTCTCTCTCTCTCTCTCCTTAATTATTTTAATTCAACATTATAGAGTAAATAGTATTATATAATAATTATATATATATTATATTATATTATATATTATATTATTATATATATATAATATATTTATTATTATATATTAATTATATATATATATACCCTGTATATATATATATATATATATATAATATTATATATATATATTATTATATTATATAATATAATATATATATATATATATATCATTAATATATGTATCATTATACCTTATATATATATATATACTTTATATTATATATATATATTGCAACAACAATTATACATAAAAAAGAGAGAATCAAAATTTGTATAATAATAATAGATAAGAGAAGGTGAATGTTTAATTATTCTTTAATTATTAACTATTGCAATATCATAATTTCTTATTTTTTTTTTTTAAATATTAAAAAAAAAAGAAAAAAAACTATGAATGGGAAAATTCTTTCTGAGAATGAAAGCTTAGGGGGTTAAACATGGCAGGGAATTTTAATCATTTTTAACTTTAAGACATTCAGGAAAGAGATTCTTTATTATTCTTTGTAATAACCTTCCCATTACAAGGGATTATTCACAATTAAGTCAATTAATAATAAATATAAAAAGAGGTAACGACCAATAAATTGAAAAAGTAAATAATCCTGTAAAGTAAACAATATAACATACAGTTTGGTTAAACTATTATTAAGTTATTATTAATTAAACTAATAATTAGCTGTTAATTATTCATATATATAAATTAAAAAAAATATATATTTTTATAATATATATATATATATATATATTATATATATATTATATATTATAATATATAATATATATATATAATATATATATAATTACTAAAACTCCAATCAATAATACAAGCTGAATTGTATTGTTATTTCAAAAGCAAGCAAAATGAAATATATTTCGTAATTCACATTATATAAAAGAGAAAGAAGCAAATCCAGGGTTTAATTAATTATTATATTTATTTAATATATATATATATATATATATATAAACAAAAATATATTAAATTTATTTTATCTATATTTTAGTTTTCCTATATATATATATTATAATATATAAACTCTATTTTATATTTTTACTAAAATTTTATAATATTTAAAACTTAATTTATTATTTTAACTCCCCTAATTCATGCTATTTTTTCCGTTAATTTATTTTTAAAATTAATAATATATAAATTTCAATAGATATATTTACTTAAGTATTAATATAAAAAAATTAAAAATAATATATTACAACATTTAATAAAATACAAATAGAAATTAATTAAAAATTGATAAGGAAGAAACAAAAATAATGCAAAATCCAATTTCAATATTATAATTTATTTTTAATTTTATTCTTTCTCATGCTTTATAAGACAATAATTATTGATTTAGTTTTTTTAGAGAATATAGGTCTGTATGTGTGTTTTCTCCATAGAAATATGTTAATATGAAAGTTAAAAAAAAAGAAAAAGAAAATAATAATACTAATACAAAATTCACTGAAATTGTTGGAAAAAATTATTCACTTTCGTTATTCATTATACTATTATTGCCAATAATAATAATAATAATAATAATCAATAATAATAATATAATAATATTAAACCTTAATAATATAAAATAATAATAATAATAATAATAATATAATAATAATAATAAACATATATGGCAATAATGATTATTATTATTTTTATAAATATTGTAACTGGTACCATTTTCTTTCGATTTATCATAATTCATAATATGTCATTATTATTATTATTATTATTATTATTATATTATTATTATTATTATTACTTCATTATTAATATTATTAGTAGTAGTAGTTTTGTAGTGTAGTAGTAGTAGTAAGTATAGTAATAGTAATAGTTAGTAGAGTAGTGTAGTAGTAGTAAGTAGTAGTAGTTGTTGTTGTTGTTGTTGTTGTTGTTGTTGTTGTTGTGTTTAAAAATGTATAATAAGATTTAAGAATGTTCCAAAAAAATTCTATATATATCAAGTTAAAAGAGATTTTAATTATAATAATTTTCATTCTAATTATTTCATAAATTTTGTTGAAAAAAAAAATTTCTTTTTAATAATTTATATAAGTATGTATTTAGCAGCAGAAAAAAAAAAGTTTATTTATGAAATTTGACATTTAAATGTGTACGTAAAATTATCGTTGTAAAATGAAGAAATTAACTACATATACTCTAGAATGTGTTTTTAAATTTTAATGATAATTAAAAAAAAAAAAATTATTTAAATGAAAAAAAAGTGAATCTGATTCCAACCCGAACCCCTCTTTTTATTTCGACCCCAATCCCCTACTGAGCACTTCAAAAAGAAAAAAAAATGTTTCATAAATTTCAAAAATTTCTTCAAATTATTTAATAATAATTAAGTAATTAAAGTTAATTAACAGAAAATAATGCATTAAAAAAAACTCATCCAAAATCTAATATTTTAGAAATAAATAAAAAAAAATATTATTAATTATAGAAAAAAAAATTAAATATATATATTTTTTATATATATATGTGATTTGTTAATCTTGGTGAGAGAACGCTCAGTCGAGTAGACAACTGCACCATTAATTATATCACAGTATATATATATTATAATATATATATATTATATAATTATATATATTATATTATATATATATATATATATATATATATTTAATATACCCATACACTACATAAAACATAAACTTAATGATATATTATTTAATTATTACTTTTTTAAATTTAAGGTAGATTATATTATAGATATCTTACATATCCTAGCAACTTATGTTGTACATATAGCTAGACATATTATATATATATTATATATATATATTATATATTATATAAAATTTTTATATTATTATATATATATATACTTATATATTATATATACTTATATATATATATTTAAAACAGTGATTATTACCATGTGATAAACTTCTCTTTATTCAATATTTAAAATTTTAGTGCTTACTGAAATCAGAGAATGGTTTCGCTAAAGATGTAACCGATTCAAACACTATAACATGATAATAAATAAATAAATATATTAAAATCGATTACGTTAATTAAAATCTTTTTACACTACTTGCCATACAGTATATTATATTTATAATTTATTTATAACATCTTTTACCAAATTTGTCAAGCTCATTTATAATGTTATATGTATAAACATAATATATTTTATGTGCTATATAATATCTATATTATATATTATTATATATATATATATATTTATATATATATATAATATTATATAATATATATATATATATATTATATATTTATTCGTGTATACTATTATATATATATAAAGCAATATGCAAAAACGTATAAAAAAATGAATATTATATGTATTTATATAATGTTTTTTTGTTATTAAAAAAAAACATATATTCAATTTAATATATTTTATTTTTTATGCAAAATATTTATAAAATATAAATTGTTTCTTTGAAAGGTTAATGAAAGAGACAAAAGAAGATTATGTTTCAATTTCTTATTAAATTTCGAAAGACTCAAAACTAATGAATAACTTATGATTAGAGCAAAGTAAAGGAGGAAAGAACAGGAGAGAGAGAGGAGGAGAGAGAGAGAGAGAGAAGAGAGAGAGAGAGAGATGAGAGACGAGAGGAAGAGAGATGAGAGAGGAGTAGAGAGGAACGATGAGAGAGAGAGAGAGATGAGAGAGAGATGTAAATAAGCAAAGAAAAAATTAAAAATAAATTATGGGTAGAGAGGATAAAAGAAAAGGAAAATACGATAAAATACGATATATTATATATATATAATATTATTTATTATTATTTATCATTTATATATCTTATATAATATATAAAGTATTTTTATTGTTCCTTCTGATAACAAGTTTAAACATTTAACATAAAACATCTAATATTTATACCTTATATATATATATATATATATATATATATATATAATATAATTATATATATATATATTATATATAATATATATATAATATTATATATATAATAATATATATATATATAATATATATATATAGAGAGTAGGAGGAGAGGAGAGAGAGTAATTTAAAATTTACATAATTCAAAAGGGTTGTCGGCAGATCCGACCAAAATTAATGCTTTAAAGTCTTTTTCGGTGCCGACAGAACCCATTTTACTATTTTAAATTTCAAATATTTTAGCATGACGTGAAGGAGATCTACATTGGATCGCTCGGAGCTTCGCTTCTCACAAAACTTCAATAAAAAAATCAAGTCTCTGAAGCTCTTCGCAAAATTATATTACGCATTTACAGATGCGCCATAATGAGCGTTATACCTCGGCTCTCCTCTCGACCAGGGTATTGAAACGAAAAATACTAAAATTGAAATATAACTGAATTTTTTTTTTTTTTTTTTTTTTTTTTTTTTTTTTTTTTTTTAAAGGTTTTCCTTCAAATGCCATTTGAGCACATTATTGGACGGTTCTAAACTTGACGCCATCTATTTATGGTATCTGTATTTAATATGTCGTAAAGAGGACCAATTATGAGTCTCCCTATCAATCGAGTAAGCGTTAATCTACGATTTACGGGACCTCAAAAACAACTTTTAAAACTATAAAAGTAGTCGTCAAGAAACCAAAACTTCGACATATATGGTAGATAAAAAAGAAGAAGTAAGGGAAGCGTTCATAAGCAAATAATTTTGTTGGGTCCGAGACAGAGAATTTCCACAGTCAATGTGCACATTCATTCATCAAAGTCTGAGCATATGGAACAGGTTTGGCGACACAAACATCTACATATGTGTCGTGCATAACTATTACTAATTTTGCTTATAATATATATATATATATATATATATTATATATATATATATATAATATAATATATATATATATATATAATATATATTATTATTATATATATAATATATATATATGTACTTGAATATTTTACTTGTGAGGTGTGTGTTGCATGTGTGTGTGTGTTCGTGTTTGTTAGTGTGTGTTTGGTGTGTGTAGGTACGTGTTGGTAGTGTGTGTGCCCATATATCCATCCAACAAAGCAGAAATAAAGAGAACATTAAATAAATCCAAAATAATAATTAATATATTAAAGAAGAGCAAAGAATACACCAAAGAGAGAGAGGGGGATAATTGCATCTTCTCTTCTTGAAGACCCGAAAGCTGGCTTGCTAATGGAGGAAGACAGGAGTGAAGAGACTTGATAATGGCCACTCGAGGAGCTTGAAACAGCCTGAAAGTCTTATCTCGAATCTCTCTCTTATCAAAAATGACGAGGGTTATAACAAGACTAAACTTTGACTTCCTCAAAGGACTTAAATGAATAAAAAATAAAACAAATAAAGCTAATAATATAAATTTAAGCTAAAAGCTAAATTTTTATGAGAGAAAAAAAAGAAATACAAAAATAATAATGATAATAATAATAAAAATAACTAAATAAATAAACCCACATTTCATGAGAAACAGAATTTCAAGCTATACTCACAAGCTATATTATATATACTTATATATATATATATATATATATATAGATATATTATATAAATTAAATATATATTATATTTTATTCTCCATAATTTAATATTTAAATATATATATATATTATATATATATAATATATATATATATATATATATATTAATATATATAATTTATATATATATATTATATATTATTATAATATATTGACGTTATGTCGTTTATCGCATCTTGGATCCACAAATGGACGAAATTGGAATTCATGATACATTTCTGTGTGTACTTCAGGTTACCATCAGGATAGCAAAACTTTCATAATACATACTTATTTTGATAAATATACATACATAGTTAAATTTGTATTCTAAGAAATGAATTACATTATATTATTTTTCACTATCAATGAGCCCATTACTATTATTATTTAAATTTGTCAATTAATTCTACAACTGATTGAAGAATAGTAAAACTGGTTTATGTTCCTCTCTTCAAACTCCCAATTAAGTCCTCTCTATTTCCTTCGCCTAACCTTCCAACTCCCAAAACCTTTAGATCAGCTAAAATGTTTTATCTTAACTTTTTCATTATTTTTGTTTTCCCCTTTCAGTTTTTCAGTTAGGTTTATTTTAACTTTTGTTTGCTTAAGAAAGTATTTTTTCTTATTTTGTTTTTTTTTCTCTGTTTTTTCCCATTCCCAATTCACTATAGTTGAGTTACTTGCGCATATTTCAGCTAGTAGCATATAAAATCACTTCGATTTTCTAATAGATATTCATTATTCCTCACAAAATTTAAATTTCCACATTCTTTCCTCATTTCTCAACTTTAATTGCAATTAATTATTCGAGAAAGGACATTCGGAGGAAAAGTATTCACTGTTATTGATCAGATTGTGAATATAATTGTCTTATCTACCTATAATTTGAATTCGAATTGCATAATTTATGTTTTAATTCATGTACCATTTGCACATCGTAAGTTTAAATAGGGATATGAGTTTTCATCCACTACAGCAAGGTCAGTGTCTTAGTGATAATTATAATTTTATGACAAAGTATAAGTAAAAATGTTTCTGGTTCTTTCTGAGTATTTCGCAAACTTTCAATATTTTTTCCAAGTAAGTACCAAGGGTGATTTTCCGGATTCGTGATAAATCACTAACTGAACCTTGCTGTTGGGAAAGTTAAAATAAAACATCTTTGGTTTCGTAACAGGCTTTCTGATATCGGAAATGCGCACATAGGTGATCCTCTCTATTCGTCGTTTCACTCTTTCGTCCTCGCAAAATTTCTGATCTGTAGCATTTCGGGTTTGCCGCACTGATAGCGCGGGAACAGAGTGTATTCAATAACTGTATTTAGTACGTATGCTAGTCAGCTAGCCAAATACAGGGCAAGAAGCAGGTGGGGCACCGTTATTGGGCTAGAGAGAAGGAAGGCTACACCAGATTCGGACATGAGGAATGGTAAAAGACAGAGTGTCATGTCGTCGACGGGGTATCCAGAACCTATTATATCGATCAGTAGCGATCGGTCTGTAGGATACAGGAGATCCGAGTAATCCTTCACTCAGTAATCATCAATGCCGTTTAGCACATGTCAGAGCGAGCGTGGAGTCTTCGTCCAGGTTTGCACGCCTGCGGTACACACCTGACAACTACGATGGCTAAGTCATCCCGCCGTAAACCGTGCATGGGAAGGGGAACACAAAGGAACGGTGTTGAGAGCGGCGCCTGACGCCGCGGGGCGGGCGTGGACTGGTGCATATCCTCTCGTTACTCATGGTTGCGCATTTATGGGGGCATCGGGTGTGGCATAGATCGCGGCAGTTCTCGTGCGACCACACTACTACGTAGTGCTTGTGTTCCGATGTTGGTGCCTGAGCATGGTTCTAGGACGCTTGGATCTGTAGGCTTCTCTTGGCAATGAACAGTGGAGGAGAACTCGAGGGGAAAGTGTAGAGATAACAACGGTTCGGATTGTGTGAGCTGTGCGATAGTATTCGCGCACGTCGGCAGTGTATAGTCGATCGCGAACAATAAATGCGGTGTCCCGGGACGGACTTGACAATATCGTTTAAGCGGTATGCGTTGGCACGGTCTTGAAGGGATGGGCGATGAGCCGCCCGAAGTTGTGCCGGCGACGCAGCCCGACCGGCCGTGGGAGTGGGAGGGATATGCCCCGGGGAGTGAGAATCGTTGTTGACCAACGAGTCTGTTCCGGAACGAAAATCAACTACAATAGCAGTCGTCATGTGGCCACTGCAACTACGCGACGGACCAGGTTCTCGAGCGAACGACACTAACATTCTGTTAGTGCAGATTAAGATGAAGTTTCCGCAGAAGATACTAAAAGGTACGTGTATGTGGTATCCTCGCTTAACTCGAGTGGTATGGTCGCGGGAGGCGGTTGCGATATCACCGGGTTTCAGTATCCAAGTATGTCAGGGAGCGGCGACAGCGTACTTCAAGTTGTTTTGCGAGGCGCGTGTTCCTGTGTGGCGAGAACGAATAGGCAACAGCAGGTGAGGCGGATGCTTAATTAAATAATCGCGCGAGTCAGCCTTTATATTGAGTATTATCCTAGCAACAAGCCGGGATACGGTACTTGTTGTGCAGGGCTCAAACAGAGGAGTGACCAAGAGAGAGAGATACTCGAAGAATGATGCACTTCGGTGGTGCCCACACGAGGGAGGCACCTACCTTGGAGAGAGGGCCATATCTGTCCAAAAGATAAAGCCGTAGACTGCCGGACTTAGCCGAAACGCGAATAGCACATTAACACTAGGCGACCGCTGTACACGCTGCGTAATCCTGACAGAGAGGGGTATGGCCAGACGGGAGCTACAAACGTCACGCTGAGCGACATCGCGCGAGCCTTGCTTGATCGCGCTACGGAGAGACGTGGGCGGACAAATTCGAGTGAAGACAAGAGCGGGTGACCATCAGGTGCGGGCAGCCTATCTCTGCTGCTGGTAGTGAGCAGTAAGGCTGAAATCTAACTGTGGGAGCGCCTCAGACATCCCGAGCAGGGGATCTCCCACTGCGGTTAATGTGGGATCGGATATTCTACGTCAGAGCAGCTGGGTTTGTGCCGGCGACGAGGAGTACCCACAGGATGTCTGCTTTTCAGAGATTACTCGATGAGGTATTCGCCACATGGAACGAGAGACAAAGAGGGGAATAGTTCATTCCGAGAAGGGAGCACACCCTTACCAGATTCTAGCAGCAGACGACGAGAAATTATCGAATGTATGCAACCACCCGGCCAACACGGGGATAGTGCGGCGAGAGAGCGCAGTGCGGGACGCGGATCCGAGCCTGAGCAACTGAAGGAGGAAGTTCGGATGTAGAAGAAATGGACGAGGAGCCATTGGTAAGTCGTGGGTGCGGCAGAGCCGCGGTATGACCAGGCGTGCCGAAAACGTTATTAATAGTGTGTGAGCGTACGAAACTGCGGAGAGTGGAATTCTTGGAGGCGACCCGGAAGCCACCCAGGCGCCGCTACTCGTTACGGAGCTCGTCCGAAGTGGCTTCTGCCCGTGTCCTCTCGCAAGAGGCGTTTGGTGTACGCTTACTTCAGGTTGTGGCAAGGGTGCGATAATAAGGAGCGCAGTCTACACACACTCTTCCGAGCCGGTAGGGTCGTCGTAGCGCGTCTCGCGCAGGCGGGGCGACGCGGTTGGTGTTTTCTGTGCGCTGATTGAGCAAGCCGGGTATTAGCGAGGGTCGATCACGTAGAGATATCCTTCGGCTTTCCCCTGCGCGAATCCCGTTGGCGCTCTTAGCTCGTAGCGTGGCATTTTTTCGAGAGCGGTGTTTCTCATTACCCTTCCCTGGATAGAGTTTCGAGTTTGCATCCGCTGCAACGGAACAGCATTCCGCCCTCCCCAGCGTAAACCTCTCATTCGTACGGTGTTCTCGCTCGTCCTAGCACGATTTCTTTCTTGAGCGCTTCCGTCACCAAACCGTTCCGCTTACGACGTCTCTTTTAGTAGCGTGTCGGCTTTCTCGGGCGCGATGTGTGCGAGCTGCTCGGTGCGACACAAACGCAAAATAGGATGAAGCGCGGAGGATTCGGGTGGAAACGACTAACTGCTACGTAATAGTAAGAGGTATATTGTTCCCATCTAAAAGGGGAATGGTTCGCAGATGCGCATACAAAACGTGTAATTAGTCCGCGCAAGCGCACGTCAAGATAGGGTCCACTCGAATGAAAGGGAATTTGCAAATTACGTAGGTTCCTCAACCGGCCGTCATGCGCACACGTGCTTGGGCGATACAGGACTACGCGGCGCTTGCGATCGTTCTTCGAGGCGCCTCTGGGCGGTTTCGACCAGAGCGGTTCGGGTAAATGCTGCTGGGAGCTCGTGGCTCTGATTTCAGGTTGGCCCCTCGCCAATGCGTCCGTTACAGCGTATTTCGGCTCTCGTGGTTTTCCCGCAGTCGTGAGGAACCGAAAAAGGAAGGTTTAAGGCAGTCGGGTGTCAGTTACACATTTGCTCTTGTAGGCGGTCAGCGTACCGAATGGATCAACTGCCGCCCGTGTTTAGAAAGTCAGTCGGTTTCTCGCGGGGTGTCTTCACTCGCGGTGTCCGCGTGGCCGACGTTCACTTTGAAAAATTATCGTGCTCAGGCGGTGCTAAATATTACGTCTGTAATGGTAGCGCATGGGAATGGAACAGGACCTCAGGTCCGACTTATCTTGCAGCCCGGTTTCTTTCGAAACGAGGTAATGGGAATGTTAAAGGGAGAGACAGGGGGGCGGCATTAGTATGCGGGGCGAGAGGTGAAAGTGCTTGGACCCTCGAAGACGTTACGTGAGCTGGAAAGCATTCGAAATGATAGTTTTGCATTAATCAAGAACGGAAAGTTAGGGATCGAAGCGATCAGGATACGCCATAATATCTACAGAAACTGATGCAACTAGCGATCCGTCGGCGTCATTCAGACTCGCGAGAAGCCCCGGAGAACAAGGTGTTCCGGGGGTAATTGTGTTGCAAGGAGCTGAAACTCTAAAAGGAAATTGAACGGAAAGGGCACGACAGGAGTGAGCGGGGTAAGTGAACTCACACGGGAGAAACTCACCAGGCCGCCTGAAGGAGTGACAGATTGAGAGAATCTTTCTTTGATTCGGTGTTGGGTTGGTGCGGCGTGTCGTAGTTGGGTGAAGCGAGTGTTCTGGGTTGATCCGAGAACGACGAACGGCTACCTGCTAGCTATTCCGCGAGCGAGCTCGAGATGGTTTTCCGAGCGGGTTTTTGCGGGCGGGTCACCAGGCCGTCGTACGCTCCAGGGCGGTGTGCTAAGCCGCGTGCGCGCTGGTTTCCGGCATAGGTAGGGGAAGCTGAGTGATGATAAGGTGGGAAGTTACGTGCCGGCGAGACAGCCTCCTCGTGGGGTTGGCGCGCGTCGTGGCTTCACCTTCCGTCCGTCTCAGTCTTATGCCCTACTGTTCGGTGTGGCGTAGTACGTGCGGCGGTACATTTCTGTTGGTGCGGGTCAAGTTGCGGCGGTTTCCTAGGGGCCCGTCCAAACCCGCTCGCCGGGAGTTCAGCGAGGGGCGTCGCGGTAATATGGCGTTAGGAGGGATGGAGGCGTCGGTGCCACGCCGCAGAGGGATAGAGAATACACAGGGTCTGTGGATAGCCTTAGATGTCCTGGGACAGGCACGCGCGCTAATGTAAGGGCTCAACGTGCTTCCTGCCCGAAAGGAGGCGGGTACCGTTGCACGGTACTCGATGTGGGATGTGGGGTTGTGATGTTTCAGGGGACCAGGGCGGTACTGTTGCGCAGAGGTCATCTAGCCCTGCGGCCTGATTACGTCCCTGCACACTTTGTACACGCCGCGTCGTACTACGATTGAAGGAGGTTCGGATGTTGAGAGCGGATGCGGACTGGCGCCTCCGGTAGCCGTCGTTTGCGTAACAAACCCGCTTCGGCGGGCGATCGCGGCACCTAAGCTGAGGAAAGAGTCCGAACTTGATATATAGCGGCAGTAAAGTCGTAACAGTTTCGTAGGTATCGGTGGCGGAGAGCGAGGTCGATGTAGCGCTCACCTTTATGTGATAGGAGGTCGTTTTAGCAGGGATTGGGCGAACGCTGATGTAAAACTCAATGTGCCGCAGGGATAGATAGTAACAGGAAAATAGCAGTAACAATCGTGTCCTCACTGAGCGGTTGGTTGGGAAAGACGTAGACTGCTACGGGTGTGACCAGGGGCAGCATACAGGTACCTCATGCTGGCAGCGGCATCCAGCATCAGGTGGTAAAGTTGTGCCATTCGAGGATAAGGAATAGTTGAAGAGGTGAGTTGGTGCTGTTTGCCGCACTCCTCTATGCCAATAACTTAGGTGGTTGGAAAAAGAGTGTCGTCGACGGCAGCACGCTATCACCACCCCCTTATCCATACGAAGGATTAGCCTAGTTATCTCTGTCAGTAGTATGCTGGCGGCGGCAAGGAAAACAAGTACGAAACATCCCCTACCGACCCAATAACTCTGGGGTTTGGAAATATGGTTGGACAGGACTTGCCGTTGAATAGAGCTGCCGTCGCGATAAGTGGTCCTGTGCGCAATATCGAAAGGCCAGTCGCCTGATAGCGGCTTACGGGGGAGGCAGCGCAGTAGCTGAACTTAGGATCGCTTCTCGTCTGACGAACTCCATAACAATGGTTTTGGAAATGTATGTATTTAGTATGCTAGTAGGTTGCTTGCTGTGCTGCTGCTGCATCGGCTTTAGAGGTGGACATTATGTTGTTGATGTTGTTGCCGTTGACCAAGGGGGAGCGGGGGCGGGGGGGGGACGGGGGCGGTCCGTGTCTCTCCTCTACGAACTCAGTAAACGCTGTTTGGAAATAGAGTCTTAGGCCGTTCCGCTAATGAGCAAGTGTCGTACTTGCGGGTTGGTGCTCCATGTAAATGGTTTGCCGATTCGCGCCTGTTCCTCGGAGCGGCAGGCAGGCGACTGGAACAGTTGGGTGTGCGGCGTCGACAGCACAGCGCAGCGGTGTAATGGTGACTGATTGCTACGTTTCGCTCCTCTTCTTGTTCTCGTTGTATCTGCTTCGTTCGGTGGCAGGGCAGGCAGGCAAGGCTGGCAGCAGCGCAGAACTGGAACAACAGTTTGGAGGTGGTAGGGCGCGGACCGCAGCAGCGCAGGCGAGTGGAAGGGCCTTGCTGTGCTTACGCTTTTCCGCTCCTCCTTTTAGTTTCTTTTCTGTTCTGTCTGTTTTGTCATGTCGCTCCTCGTCCGGTCTTCGGTCATAGTAGGTGGAAAGGTTTCCGAACCGTTTGCGCGCCTTGTTCTCGGAGGGCAAGCAGGCAGACTAACAACAGTTGGAGTGGTGGAGGCGACAGCGCGCAGCGTTGGTAATGGCTGTCTGATTGCTCGTTTCGCTCCTCCTTTTGTTTCGTCTTTCTGTTGCTGTTCGTCGTGGTGAGCAGGCAGGCAGAGGCAGGCAGGCAGACGGGAACAACATTTGGAGTGGTGGCGGCAGCAGCAGCGCAGTGGTGGTAATGGCTGGCTGGATGCTACTTTCGCTCCTCCTTCTATAGTTCTCTGTTCTGTTTCCTGTTTCGTTTGTCTGTCGGCCCTGTTCCGAGTCTCGAGTCATTAGCGGTGGAAAACTTTCGAACCGTTGCGTGCGCTGTTGTTCTACGGCGGGCAGGCAGGCAGACTAAAACAGCGTTGGAGTGGTGCGGCGACAGCAGCAGGCAGCGGTGGTAATGCTGACTGGATGCTACGTTTTCGCTCCCTTCGCTTGTTATCTCGTTCTGTTCTGCTCGTTTGAGGGGCAGCAGGCAGCAGGCGGCAGGCAGGCAGACCGAAACAACAGTTTGAGTTGTGGCGGCGACAGCAGCAGCGACAGCGGTGTAATGGCTGGTCTGATTGCCTACGTTTCGCATCCTCCTTCTTAGTTTCTCGTTCTGTTCTGTTTCGTTGATATGTCTGTTGCGTGTCTCCTGTCCGAGTCTCGACATAGTTGGTGAAAGTTTTCCTGAACCGTTGCGCGCCTTGTTTCTCCGGAGCGGCAGGTGCAGGCCAGACAAAAACAACAGGTTGGGAGAGCGGTGGCGGCAACAGCAGCCGCGCAGCGGTGGAATCAGGCTGGCCGGTTGCACGCTGCGCTCTCTCTTCTGTTCTCTGTTCGGTTATTCTGTCGTTTCAGGTGGCAGCAGGCAGACAGGCAGGCAGACGGAACAAGTGGAGTGGTGCGGCGACAGCAGCAGCGCAGCGGTGGTAATAGGCCTGGCTGGATTGCTCTGTCGCTCCCTCTTCTTAGTGTTCCTGTCTGTTCTGTTCGGTTTGTCTGTCGGATACCTTCTTCCGAGTCTCGGCATAGTCGGATGAAAACTGTTTCGAACACGTTTGCGCGCCTTGATCCCGGAGCGGGCAGCTAGGCAGATAAAACGTGGATGGTGCGGCGGACAGAGCGCGCAGCGGGGTATGGCTTGGCTGGATGACTACGGCGCCTCCCTCCTTCCTTGTTCTCTGGTCATGTTTCTGCGCTGATATCGGGAGCAGGAGGACAGACAAGGCAGGCAGGCGGCAGACCGAACAAACAGTTGGGTGGTGCGAGCGACAGCAGCAGCGCAGCGGTTGTAATCGGTGGCTAGGATTGCTACGTTTCGCTCCTCCTTCTTAGTTTTTTGTAGTCTGTTTATGTTTCTGATTTGTCCTGTCAGCTGCAACAGTCTGAGTGGCATCGTCCATTTAAGCTCGTAAGTACTATGCGGACGGACTGGTGTCTTCCAACGTAGTAAGAACTAGCAGCAATCGTACTCTCCATCTTACGCAGAACCCAATAACTCTGGAGGTTGAAATAGAGTTTGGTGTTAGCTCTGTGGGGCACACAGAGGTCTCTGAAACAAAGGTGTTGGCGCGCACCCTGCGTGGACGAAATTGTACCGGGAAGCGAAGCGCCCTGCGATGAAGGTATATACTAGTCAGCAGTTTGTACTCTCTGCTATGCCTCATACGCTTCGTTCGAAAAATTTAGATCATAAGTCTACCTCTCCCGGTTCTTTTCGTCCTGACAACACGGGAGGAATAACATCAACGATGAGGAAGTCCTTCATCGGGGTTGGAGGGCAAAGAAGCTTTATAATGCTCGTTAAAGTGCAGTTCTGAAGGTGCCAAGTGCGCCGCCAGGCAGCATCGGCATAAGAGAAAGGCGCAGTCTGTCGCGACCCGAAACGCCGAGGCTCGAGGCCAATGGTGGTGGCGCAAACGTGGTAGTTCGCCTGATGACGCGCAGCTGCTGCGTGCCGCTAGTGCGGACGTCGCCTGTGCGGTGCTCGTCGTCCTCTCCAGCCACGTAGCCCAATAAATGGCTGTTTGGAAATAGAGTTCGGCGGTTCCGGTCTCGCGGCAAGTGCTGCTACTTGTACTGTGCGTGCAGAAAATGAAAGCAACATCAACAGATAGTGTGTGTGTATAATACAGTGCTCTGATGCATCAGCAGAGCAAGTCTCGTCATCGTCTCCACTCTACCGAACTCCAACACAATGGGCTTTTTGTTTGGGAAATGTAGTAGTTGTGCGCTAGTACGCTCAACTGCGCTGCTTCAGGCTTAGTAGTTGACATTTGTGCCGTGGCGTGGCTAGCGATCGTCCTCCCTTACCAGAACACGCCAATTCATGGCTGTGAAGATAGAGTCCGGCCGTTCCGCTCTCGGGCAGTGCTCTACTTGCTGGTTTTGCTAAGGGTGTAAAGGTGTTGCAATGCTTACCTTATTGCGCTGCAGACTTAAGCTAGCGGCGGCGCATAAATATGTCGTAAACTCCCTCTACGAACCCTGGCATAACTCTGGTGTTGGAACAATAGAAGTAAGACTTATAGGTTGCTGCACTAGCCGTCCCGTTGCTGGGTGCGTGCAGACCATGAAAAGCAAACATCAATAGACTGTGCAGTGTGTATATACAGTCGCCTGGGCAGCAAGCAGCAGCAGGAAGCAGCTCTAGTTCATCGCTCTCCTACCTACGAACTCCAATCACAATGTTTGTTTATGGAAATGTAGTAGTTCGTGCCAGTACAGATACTGCGGCTGTGGCGCTTTCAGGACTTTAGTAGTTGACATTTTGTCGGCCATGGCGGCTGCGTCGTCTCTCCCTCTACCGAACTCCAATTAACAATGGCTGTTATGAAATAGAGTATTTCGGCGGTTGGCTCTCGCAGCAAGTGCCTGAACTATCATTGTGCGGTGCGTGCAGAAATGAAAGCAAACATCAACAGATCTGTGGTGTGGCTATATACCATAGTTCAGCCTGATCACACGCAGCAGGGAGCCTCGAGTCTACGATCTTCCATCCTCTATGATCATAAACATGGTTATTTTGGATGTAGTAGTTTCGGCGCTAGTACAGGCTGCTACTGTGCTGCTTCAGGCTTATAGTAGTGACGGCCATTTGCTTGCTGGGCGTGCTGCGTCTTCTCCTTTACCGGGAAACTCCAATACAAATGAGAGTTCTTGGAATAAGAGTTTCGGCCGGTTCCGGCTCTTGCAGTAGTCTGCACTGTGGACTGGTTGCTAGGTATAAAGGTATTTTTCGCTCGTCCTTTACCCTGCATAACTTAAGCTGCGCGGCGGCAATAAAAACGTCGAAAACTTCCTCTACTGACCCCCACTAACTCTGGTGGTGGAAGATAGAAGTTAAAGACGAATAGTTCTGGGTCTGGCCGCGTGCTGGTGCGGCAGAAATGAAAGCAAACATCAACAGAACTGTGTGTGTGTGTATGTACAGTACTGTCAAGCGAGCAAGCAGCAGGAGCAGTCTGTCATCGCTCTCCTACCTCTACCGAACAATAACAATGGTTTGTTTGGAAATGTGGTAGGTCGTGCGCTAGTACCTGCTACTGGTGCTGCTGCTGCTTTCAGGCGTTAAGTAGTGACATTTGTTGCCTGGCGGTGCGCGTCGTCTCCTCTCCGAACTCATACACTGGCTGTTTGGAAAATAGAGTTCGGCGGTCCTCTCGCAGCAATGCTGCATAACTTGTGCTGGTTACTGCTCAGGGTGAAAGGTTTTCCATTCGCGGATCTTAGTAGATGCTATGCTGCTACTGCGGAGCGCTTTAAGATTGCTTTTACTCATTACTCCTTCGTTCGATGCTTGGCCGCTAAACTTTTCATCAAACGCAGGAGGATTTTTACTCAGATTCTCTCGTCCTTAACTAGATGCGGGCAGCTCTAGTTAAGGGTGGGTAGGGAATCCTGGACCGAGATCATTTATCGCGATGTTGCCGAATAGGTAACGAATGATGAATGAAAGAGACAGTCGCAGGCAGAGTAATCTGAGCTACGCACGCAGCTAATCAATCTTCAAAGCGGTGGGATCGTCCAGTCTTATTTTTCTCTGTAGTACCTAAAGCTGCGCCGGCAGTCAAAGTTAAACTACTCTTCCGAGCCGTGACTATCTGGGTTTGGAAATAGAGTTTGGTATGTCGAAGATAGGAAACATCCGTAGCTGGTGCGGTCGACAGAAGAAATGAAAGCAGACATATCATCCACAATGTTGATACCCAGTCGCTGCTGCAGAGCAGCAGCAGCAAGAGCATACTAGATCACGCTCGCCTACTTAACGAACCCAATAACAGCTATGTTTGGAAATGTAGTAGTCGTGCTAGTATGCTACGCTGCTTTCAGCGCTTTAGTAGGACATCTTTTGCCTGAGGCGGTGCCGCGTCGTCTCCCCCTCTACCGACCTATAAACAAGGATGTTTGGAAATAGAGATTCCGGCGGCTTTGTCGTACTTGTGCGTGGTTAATTGGCTGTTTTGCTTTCACGAAGATAAGCTTCTTATTCAGCCCCGGTCTGAGCACTTCTTTTCCGAGGTATCCATCATATGGTTAAGCAGCTGGTACGAAGCGGCTATCTCATCCTCTTCCTTTTGCTCTTATACTGAAAAACGAGAAATATGGGAAAAACAAATAACAAACTCGCTGGAAGGGATCCACTAGCTCGGGGTCACGAAGACCGTGTGCATATGACGGAATAACCCGTTCTTGCTAAGTGACTTCAACTGCGTACAGGTCGGAAACGCACATTAGCGACCTCTCACTTAGAAGGAGCGTGTTTGGGGCACGGAGTAGGAACTTTCCAAGACCACTATTTTTAGCAGTGGTCGAATCGGCCTCGGTCTTGGGGTTCTTACCCCCACCTCATATCATCATCATTTTCTTATTTGGACGTTAATTTTAGATTAGTTGAACTAAGAGTAACGCTCATAAGTGTGCCGGAAAGAAAAACGCAAAAATCGCATTCTTTTTTCACGGAGAGGCACTCCTGGGCAAAGTGGGTTTTTACTACAACACCATCTGTTTCAGGACAGTGTGTAGGGCGTTAAGGACTGTTAGGAGCGAACTTGATTTGGCCAAGCCCTAAGATGCACAATTCGCAGGGTTTCGTCAAGAAGCGTTCGCTCATTGTCATTCTCTCGAATCAATCACGTTAAGAGACTAAGTACCTTGACGTACTATAGGCGTTGAGGCTTGGCAAAAGAAGCGTAGATCGTTGGCCCGGTGGTGAGGATTCCCGGTGTGGGCGTATTAGTGCTAGTGAAACTTGACGCTCCGCGCGAAACGACAGCGCGGAGTACTATGAGGAGTGTATTCCAGAAATGCCCTATTGTTATTGCCCCGCCTCACCAGGTGAATATATTGATGGGTGGACACGTGAATGAGCGATACTTGGTGGCAAGAAGCTCAATAGGACACACCTCATCGCCGTTTATTATCGCTGCCGGCGTGAGGATAGTGTGCCGGGTGCATACTAGTTGAAGTGGAAGTGGCTGAACAATGATGTCCCTATCTCGATGGCGGATGTCAGATACAAAGGATGACGGATGTTCGACATGAGTACGGAAGCCCCCTAGTTAACGCAAGGAAGAAACCCCTATACATAAACCCGCCTGGGGAAGTTTTAACACATTGGATTTCCGCCTGCGGCTTAAGCGTCTTCTCACAAACGTAATAATCCGAACTCTGCGCTTTTCACCCAGATATTAATTGATCCTATAAATTTTCTGACGTTCTCGATGATCGCCTGGCATGCTGTCACCACTGTCTCCCTGTAACGTCTGTAGGGAAAAGCTTTTTCGGATTGCATATATCGAGCTTGGACGTCTCGCGGGGCGCTCGAGTGCGCCGGAATGTGCTCATAGCTAGCGTCGTCTTAGTCTAGCGCCTCGAGGGTAGAGCAGAAAAGCAGCATGATTAATTTTACACCTTCTCGAAGGTTTAAAAGATAAAAAGATCTCCCTCGTGCGCGCCATGAGATCGCGATCTGAAATACAATGGAAATCAGATTCAATTCGCTTCGCACAGTGCGCTCTTGCTCGTTTTCTGCCGATCTGCGGTAGTTACCATTTACCCGACCAATTAACGAAGCTTGGTCGGTAAGTGGAAACGAGCTGTTTTAAGCAGCGGGAGCGTCCGGCAGAGCAGCTATCGGTCGTCGTCGTCGATTCTTCCTACGAACTTGCAATAACTCTGCTCGTTTGGTAATGGAGTTTCTTCGGCGGCTTAATGAGCTGCTTCGTGTCTTCAGCTGCTGACACAGCTGTCTCCTGCGAAAACTCCTTCTACCGAACTTGCAATAACTGTCGTTTGGAAATGGAGTTTCATTTTGCGCTTCTTAGCTCTGCCCAGCGCGTTCATCAAGTGCACTACTCTCAGCAGATCGTTTCACTTACCGAACCGCATCACCAATGCGTTGGAAATGTTGAGCGACGTCTAAAGCTGCAGCTGTTGAGATTTAGTGTCTTTTGCTTCGCTAGCTTCAGCTGATAATCGTTGCGGTTTGTGGCCGATTGCACGTCGTACATCTCTTACGAACTTGCAATACTGCGCGTTGGAAATGAGTTTGCACTGTTGCCGTAGTCCGTCTCCGTTAATTCTGGTAGGTGTGTAGCAGCAGACAGCAGTAGCGTTGCAGCGTTCCACTCTACCGAATTGCACACCTCTGCCCTCGTTTGGAATGGATTGGGCGCCAGTGCAAATTGTTGCTGCTTCTTGCTGTTACTCCTGCGCCGTTTCGGTTTCAGTTGCTGCCGTTGGTTGAGAAATACGGTTTTGAGCGTGTAAGAAGGAATTGCTCGCGACTCGAGTTTCTTTTCGCAGGAAGGGTATCGTGACGGTGCGCGTGTGGAACGCATTGATAACGTCCCATCTTGGGAAAAAAAGAGGATATTGCTGGCTGCAGCTGTTGGTCGCTTTGTGCGGGCGCTGGTGCCACTTGTGGAACTTTTCTCTCACTCTTTTTACTAAAGGTGAGAGCGATCGCGCAAACAATTGCTTGCAATTTCCTTCCTCTTTTCTTTTCTATCTTCTCGCTTTCGGACGGTCTGCTGTTGTTGAGCGTGCGTAACGTAACTGAAACGCAATTGTCATCACCTAGACTTCTTTCGCTCCCTTTGGTTGATAGAGAGACCATTTCGAGGGAAGGATGCCGGTGCTATTACTGTAGCTGCTGCTGTTGCTACTGCTGTGTCGCCTTTCCAAAGCTATGCACGATCGGGTGCGGCGGGCGTTACCCAATCAGGCGTTTTCCCACTCCGCTTCTTGAAAAGAAGGGTGTGCGGAAAATTGCGGGTATTGGTGTTAGCGCCGTAGTTGCCAAAGTCGCTCCGATTGTTGGGTGCTTCCTACGTAAGCGGCGTTACAGTCGCTCCATAAAAATTTGTAAATCAGTAATAGCGATCGGTGTCTCCTGGTTCTCTGAACAGGTTTTTGAAGGGACGTTAACAGAAGGTCTGGTTGGTGCATCTTCGAATTAAAGTTTCGTTTCCGTCGCTGGTGTTTGCCTTGGAACCGAGCAGCCAGCCCTTGAAAAAAGAAGAGAGAGATAGAAAGGAGAGGGGGGGAAGAGGAAGGAAAATTTGTCGCGATCGCTCTCAATGACATAATGACGCTGGAGATGGAGGAAGGTTT
>JABUQX010041874.1:0-17500 GCA_015478945.1 Trachelipus rathkii
AACCACAGGAGAAGTTGAAAGATATGGTTAAGCTCTCTCACTCTCCATGGAGAATACATAACTCTGTAAAATAGAGAGACAGTTATGTGGAATAGGTAGTTGAAATATAGATTTGAGTAAAAATATATATCAAGAAGAGAAGAGTATGTCTATCCGTTATACTTAGATATTTGTATGAAATGGGAAAAGGGTGTAAGAAATGTTACGCATATACAGTTGAACCTACAAATATGTACTGGTGAATTATAACGCTCAGTTGAGATCGCTACGCATTAATTTCCAGGATTGTCATACTGATTTGGTGAATTTTGTGAGATTATAGCAATTATATGTGAGTAACAGGTCATTTAGGTGGCTTTAAGTAGGTGTAAATTCAGAAATGATGCGAAATTAGCCTATTATGCTCGAAAATTTCTGAAAGGTAATAAATTAAAAAGTTATATGTTTGCCCAGTTTATTTAAATATTTTTTCTTTAGTTATTCTTATAGTATATATATGGTACGAGGTAATATGGAGCAGGAGGAACACAATATGGTCGTCTAGTTGTTGTAATCATTATAAACGTTAAGGAAATTTTTTGAAATGTAGCTATTGATTATATTATGCGCATTTTAGTCAAAGAGCTTGCAAAAAATGAAATTGTTGCATTAAGTAGGCCAAGATGAGAAAACTGTATGATTATTTATATACACCTCGAAAAGCTAATAGAACGAACATTAGGATTTGGAGTCCAGCGACAATAGAATTAGGGCACTATTGAAGGACAGTAATAGATGGTGATGATCACTGGAGGAGAAGGTGTATCACACTCGTTCTCGCATGACTTAGCGAAAGTCCATTTGGAGATGTTGGATAACGATATATAAGGACCTCTAAATTTGTGGATGAGTGACGGTAGTAAAAAGTAGATCTATTGCGTTACTATCATATATATCCATATAATCATAAAGGATTTCTTCAGGAAGAAAGAAGGAGGAAAGTAAATTTGGAATGTTAGGGTGTATTCATTACATATATGAATTATTATTCATAATATGGAGGCTTCTAACATCATTATGTTCGTTTTAGGTCCGGGAAGAAAGGGAGGAATCCATACTATATAATGAGTAGTATATAAAGTAACGCATAGAAAGACGAGGGAGAACTATGTATAATAATATATATATCGTAGCTTTACTGAACTCAGACTAAATTTAGAGCTGAGAGAAGTGGAGATAAGAAATGAGTCATGTACGTGAGTATAAGCTAATAATATAAAAATATTCTCATTTATCGTATAAAGAATAGTGTTAATATATGGATTAAAACTCTTCATAGCATAGGCAAATCTATCTACTCAACGAGATGAATCACCGAATGGAACTTCCTTCTGGCTTTCGTTTCGTCTCGATTCTCTCTCTCCTCTATGAGAGAGTATTGATAGAACATGAGTCTATATTAGGGGAAGACTGTATATACCGAACAGGTTATACTATAGATAAGTTCAGAGGGAGATAGGAGTTAACAAATCATATCTTTGAATTATGCTTGCTGTACTCTAGTAGGTATTGTATGTTAGTTGTATATAATATATCTGAGCGATAGCCGATTATGGCCTATTACTGGATGACGATATGCTTGAATCATTCGAGTGTTGTTGTTGCATATATATATATTGGTTAAGATTGATTGCTACCTATAGACTACGGAAGTATGTTGTAGTTTGAGTATGACACTCAGGTTGTTTATGGCCTGGACCTAAGAGTATAGTTGCTAGCTATACATGAGCTTATGTACTGGTAAGGTGGCATAATATACTATAAGTGTATTTGTTAGATTATCATTATCACTCACATCATTCAAATCATCGTATTGTCTAATATGATGATGTTTAGAAGAAGAGTGTCACCTTCTCAACGAGATAGACGATGCGTCGAATCAATTAGTATATATAGGCGGAGGTTTGGGGAGGTACGAGGTTGCTATATATAGAAAATCACGTTGTGACTCAAGTTATCGGGGAGCAATGTATAGTAGATATTCCTTATAGGATCATATATAGATATTCGCAAACTGGATAACGAAAGATTATTGTGCCATTAGGTATATATTTAACGATTGCTATTGAGAGAGGTGGTGGGCGAGATCTTATTATATTTATTATTAGCATTTACACAATAGTTAAGGTATTAAGATATATACGCACTCTATAAATATGAATGAGTAACATAGTACATTCTTGAGAAAGATATTTTGTTATAGAGTTATGAGAACAGTTTTAATAGACCTTCGATAACATTTATATAAGGATATGCTTGATACAATCCCATCGTGTACGCTTGAATAATTATAATTACGACGAAGATTAAAATGGGGAGGGTTATAAAGCATAGCTAGTCACAATTATGATCCACTGTTTAAAGAAAGAATCAAGGACAAGCAGACATATTGACATCTTGAATGATGGAAGGACACACTTTTCAAGAAGTGAGAAAAGGACTAGAATCTCTGATCTATTAAGAGTCTCGAAAAAGACCCAATGTTATTTGTGCAAGAAAATAGAGGATGATTTACATCGAATCTATTGATATAGCTAACTGCAGGAACGCATGTAGATAATTTACAAGAGAGACACATGCACTAGCCAGTCTAGTCATATTGGTTAGTAGAAGACATTCTCAACAGAGCGATTAAACAGACTACATCATAGATGAATCTTTTTATGTAAGGGTGAAGATATTAATAGAAGTTGTTTCAAACAATATGAATAGCAAATGCCTAGTCTTATCGCACAAGTGAGAGCCGTAAGAGTATGTCATGATACGATACATGTTAAAAAAGAAATGATTTGGAAATGTCTGTAATCACTAATTTATGTCATAATACGACAGATGTAATTCCAATAGAAGAGTTATAAGTAGAATTTTAAGGAAATTTTTGGGCAAAAGAAAATGTATTTTCCTCCAGTCGTCGGCTGTATGGAACGAAATGACGCAAAGTAATCCTTATATCGTCTATTTTCCTCTTCAACCAAAGCTGTTTGCTCGCAGGAATGTCTGGACGGCAATCAGTTCGATTTTTAATTGTTCCACGTTTTGGCAACTTTCGTTGAAATCTCTGACGTAAAACTCGGCAGCTAGTCCGTGGATGAGGATTTCCGATACGTGAATGATTGCAAGATGACTCTATTAAGAGAGTTTCAAGCAACACTTTTTTACGTTCTAGTACACACAGGGCATAATTTTCGCAATATCTAGTGAGCGCTATTCTTGAAAACTAGGATGTATTTAGCGCCTGTAATTTTACATTTAGGAAGTGGACCTATAGTATCTAAATGAACTCTAGAAAAAGGATAAAAAGGTAAAGGATATGAGTTGATAGCAACTGGATGGGGTTTAGAACCTTTGACTTCGAGACATGAAGTACATTGTTTACAGAAGAAAGAGACAAAAGTAGATATCCGAGGAAAAGTTATCTTTCCTTATGCGGTATTCAGTCGTTCAGCACTGGATGTCCTGCAGAAAGTGTATTATGGTTCAAAAATATAATAGTATATATGAGGAATCCGGAACTTCAAGCAGATATTTGTTTTTGGGAGAAACCCAATAAAGTAACCTTTGACTTATACGATGAAGGGGACAACTCGTCCGGGTTGGAGAATTTTCATATTTTTTGATATTTCCGGTAATCCTTAGGACATTTTACGTTGATTTCATCACAGAAAACAACATCGTCTGTTAAAGGTTATAACTGTAGTGTCGGGAAAAGCTATTGGAACAGGAATTAATGAATAAGAGAAATAGAAGGATCTTCTGGTGATTTTGAAACCTTTACCGAATGGCAGAAGTTTTTGTGATCAGGACGTCTTTCAATTAGAAGAAGAAAGGTGTCAGTGTCAAGGAACTGGGTGACGACTAAGATAGTCGGGAATTATGTTCAGTTTACCCTCGATATGAACTATTTCTGGGTTGAAAGACTGAGTTTTGAGATTCCACCTTTCTAGACGACCCGCTAATTGTTTATGCCTGAAAAGGTGTACTAATGCGGAATGATCCGTGTAAATTTTAAGAGGATAACCAAATATGAATAGTTCTAAATTTGGTTACAAGCTTGTACTATAAGCCAATGCTTCCTTTTTCTGTCGCTGCCTATAGTTGATTTCAAGCTTTACGTGGCATTTTTGAGTGAAGCAGAGGTTTTTCTTTTCCCATTCCTCGTTTACACTGAGCTAATAACAGCACCTATACCGGAAATCAGGAAGCATCTGTGCTTAAAATGAACGGTTTAGAGTAATCAGGGAAAAATTTTTGGCAATTATTTCGGAGAGTAAAAATTTCTTCAAAGAGTCCTAAGCCGATTGTTGTTCGATTTGCCAAGAAAATTAGATTAGATTAGATTAGATTAGATTGTTAGGGTGGTGGTCTCTATTGAGGCCCCTTGTCACTGCGACCCCCTTGGATCTTTTGTGACACGCCCTTGTCTATTAAAACTCCTGGTTCATCCCGATTTTCCGCAGGAATTTCAGGACTCTTCCAGGAGACGAAGTTTTGATATTGTAAGGCTTCAGTACATCCCTCTGCCAATACCAATATCTTTGCCAGCTTAAAGCTTCGCAATTACATAGAATGTGTTCTGCCGTTTCTACTGCTTCATGGCAGTATCGGCATGAATCACATTCAACTTTTCCCATTTTCTTGAGGTGATATCTGACTGGCCCATGTCCAGTCAGAATTCCAGTCAAAAGTCGAAGATCAGATCTACTCAGAGCAAGCACTTCCTTTGCCTTTCTCGGAGAAAGATCAATTAGATCTTTAGCTTGTCTGAGACCAGGGATGCTTGTCCAGTAATTGGTCATAGCTTTGTGTTCCCATTGTGTCAAAGATTCTTTAATGTGGGCCTTAGAAAGTCCACAGTAGGCGGTTCTGGCTCCTTCCTTAGCGAGGCGATCAGCCTCCTCATTGCCTGGTACACCTTTGATGCCCCGGCACACACATCAGATTAACTCTCTTTGTTGTGTTGAGCCAGTTGCTGTAGGGTACGTTGACATTCCCAAACCAGTTTGGAGTCATACATGCAGGAGCTCAGAGCCCCGATAGCCGCCTGACTATCAGTTGCTACAGCGATCTTTGCCCCTCGCATCCTTTTTTCTATGTTTATTCTGGCACAAGCCATTATAGCGTAAATCTCTGCCTGAAAGATGGTGGGAAAAGCACCCAGGGCTATACTGCGCCTACAATTGGGTCCGACCAGTCCGCGCCAGTCCCACCATCCATCACCGATCCATCAGTGTACCACATAATGGTTCCTGATTCAAGTTTAGGACCTCCATTATCCCAAGTTGAACGATTTGTAAGAAAGGATTTTATACTTCTTTCCAAAGCTTTTTTGTTTTGGCATTAAGTCCGAAACTACAATGCCCATTGTAATCTCTGGTCATCTCCAAAATTCGAGTGTCCCGCGTCCGTTCTTAGTTTAATTTAGACCAAGAATGGCCAATCTGGTTGCACATGACATGGCCTCCCTTCTGATGTGCAAATATAGAGGAAGGATGCCTATCAGTGCCTCCATGGCTGCAGTAGGGCATGTATGCATTGCCCCTGTGATCGCTAGGCATGCAAGCCTTTGCAATATTTGCAGTTTATTTTGTGCAGTCCGTTGTTCAACCTTCGGCCACCAAACAAGTGAGCATAGGTGATGATAGGTCTGACTACAGTTAGGTATAACCAATTGGTCATTTTAGGTTTCAGTCCCCATGTTTTGCCAAGCATCTTTCGTCCATGTCCTCTACGCGCTTTTTAAGGAGCTCTTTATACAAGCTCCAGTTTGTTAGCTTAGGTATTCTCCGCTCCTCCTCTACTCTCTCCAAAGCTATGATTCCGAACCTGATGTGTCTATGGTCCGAATGAGATACTTCATCAGACACATACCAGTTCGAGATCTGTATGCCATAAGTGGCATTTATTAAGGTTAGGTCTAAGACCTTTTGTCTGTTCGATGTGATGAATGTGGGCTTACTGCCTCATTCACCAAATCAATACCATATTGAGCTAAGAATTCTAAAATACACTCACCTCTGTTGTTGATGTCCTTGCTGCCCCACAGGGTGTGATGGGCATTTGCATCGCATCTCCCAAAATCAGTCCCCTGCAGGTCCGCTGACAGTATTGAGCAAGCCTGTGAATTTCTTCCGGAGGTGCTTCATTAGAGTCCCCGCAAAAGTATGCCGAGGCAATTACTGCCTCTTGCACACACCCCGCGCGGTTGGCACCTCTACTAGGGCTGCTATTAGGTCCCTTGTGGTGAATTCCGGAATGGATAGGGCATTGACCCCACCACCGATGACCATCGCCGCACGAGGCGCGCCATGGTCCCGACAGTAAGAGCAGCTTACCCATTCCACTTAGTATTCCTTTGATTGTTCCTTCTCTCACCTATGGCTCCTGTATGAGGGCTATTTGCAGCCTCTCGCATACAAAGGTACGGACGAGGGCATCAGTTGCTGCCTTTGCGTGGTGCAAGTTAATTTGAAGGCAGCTCAATTGTTTTTATTATCCATTATGCAGATTTGTGTTTGGGGTTCTGACTTGATCCCTTTGCCAAGGCCGATTTTGTTTGGCCTTCTTTCCCACTCTTTGCAGTTTGTATTTTCTTCTTTGGCTGTGAACCAGAGGGTGTTACCTTTTCTTTAAGAGCCAAGGTTTCCCCCTTTTCCTTCGGAATGTAGTCCTCAGGTGAGGCCGTTCCGCCAGAGGTGGGGAGCCTACTCCCCCTCTCGGGTTTCCCGCTCCTCTTCCTGAGTCCAACAGTGCCAAATTTATAGCTGAGCAGATGGTTTTGGGCTCTCAGCTTGGTTTCAGAGTGCTGGTCAAGAGAAAAAGGACGAGGTGCACAGAATCGCCCCTCTCTTTCCTTTTCAGGACCCTCCACTCGTCAGTGTTAAGGCCAAGGTTCTGTGCCTTTACAAAGGTTAGGTTCTTATCGTTCCCATCCTTTGCACTATTCTGGAAGAGACCAGTCAGTACTATGGGTCGGGGGATTTCATCCCCTCCACTGTCCTTAGATCTGCCCCCTCCCAAGGTTTCAGCTGTCCAACAACGAGTTTCAGCCACTCTGCTGTGGCCTCATCGTCGCAGTTGAACTGCACCCACCCTGGTTTGAGGATAGAGCCGTGAAACTTTGGCTGTGTGGTGCCGCCAACTAGTTCCACGATCCTGCCCAGGATTTCTTCTTGTATGGCCTTGAGTTGTTCCATTGTCAAGATTTTTTGTGGATAGTCTTTAGAGACTATTCCTATTCTAATTGTATTTAAGGTAGGACTTGAGGTAGCGTGGGCGCTTGTGCTCCCTTCACTCCCTCCAGTCCTAGTTTCTTTGGGCACCCCCCTGGCTGTGGTCACTAAGGCGCGCTCGTTTTTCCGCAGGTGGGGGGCCAATAGGCACGAGAGCCAGTTTGCGGGCCTCTGAAGGATCGTGCCCGTTCTTCACCAGCCACCTATATCTTCTTCTGGCCGCGCCTGAAAGGCGTGGCATTGTTAGTTGGAGCTTTTGAATAGACTCCTCGATATTAGATGTTGTAACCCCTAATGGGGTCGCAGCAGCCAGATTGGATTCCTCTTCCACCCCCCTGACAGGGACTGTAAGCCCCTTTTCAGTTGAGGTTTCGGGGGAATCCAAAGAAGGCCTTGAGGCCTTTGGGAGTGGCGCACTTAAGGGGGTGCCCCCTGTAAAAGTTTTTTCGAATCCATAAAAGAATAAGTGAAACTGAGGAATTATTCGGTCACCCGCAGCAGAGCCTCATACTGCGGGAAGGCTAAATTGAAAACAGGAGGATCGCCTGGTATCCCTGATCCGCTGACTTGAGACCGAAACTTCCTCCGGCCCATGCATCCCTTGGGCGTATCTGTTACAACCATGGATTTGGGTGCGGCAACTTTAGTTTTCGCCCCCCAGAGGCCTCCGCCTATAAGGCACGCAGACTGCCCCTGGGTGGAAGTAAGCCCTCCCGCACTGCACGGCGCACCGCCATTTGAGGGTTGCCAAGGCAAATGAATATTCTTCTTAAGGAGCAAGTAAGGGGCTCACAATAGAAGAATAGTTTTCGTATCATGTGGCGAAATAACATTAAATATCGAGAGTTGAACGGACATAGAGCACATTCTAGGAAGTTTTAAATCCTTTAATAGCTTCCAATTTAACCGGATCAGGGGATAGCCCCTTTTCACTGATTTTAAAACCTAAGAAAGTGACACTACTTTTAAAGAAAGAACACTTTTCAAGCTTTATTTTTAGGTGAGCGTTTGTTAAAGCATTAAAAACCTTTGTAAGATGTGTATAATGTGAAGGAATATCTTTACTGAATATGAGAATATCGTCAATAAAAAGTAAACAAACAACGCCTAGCAAGCCGGAGAGTGCCATTTCCATCGTACGGCTAAAAATCGACGGAGAATTGCGCGCACCTTGAGGCATAATTCTCATTTGCCAATGCCCTCGAGAAGTGGAGAAAGCAGTGTAGGGACGAGACGTTGGTTCGCATTCTAAGTGACTGAAGCCTGAGAGCAAATCAATCGTGGAAAACACGCGTGCTGACCCTATAAGGGACAAGGATTCTGCGATGTTCGGAAGCGGATAGCGATCTGGCACCGTGAGCGCGTTCAACTTCCGGTAGTCTACCACTACTCTCATTTTACCACCACTCTTTTTAGGAATTAAAAGTAAAGGAGAATTATTAGGAGAAATACTAGGTTCTATGTAACCTTTTTCCAAGCTGTCCTCCACCCATTCGTCTATAGCTTCCATATATTTATGGGGTAATCGATATGGACGGGTGTACACATAATCCGGACTGCCTTCCATGAGTTTAATAGAAAATTTGTTTAAAGGACAGATGCCTACTGGTTCATCTGCTAAAGCAATAGTGTTTCTATTTTTAACTAAGAAAGAAAGCATGTCTTCAAGTTGTGAAGGATTATTTAAAACATATTTGTTTGAATCCTTACTGGATTCAGAAAGTAAAATTTCTCTGTAAACTTCCCGAATTTGTGCATCGGAAAGACCTTTTGAAGCAGTGACAGTGTTAATGTCGTATGGTTCTGTGGTTTTGTAAAGAAGCGGAGAGGCTGTAGTAAGTAGGCAGTGATTGTCGAAAGTAACAGTATCTGCGCCTAAATTTACTAATTCTAACAAAATGTTGCCGTTATGGCAGGTGGAAAGAGTGTTTCCAAAGAAAAGTGTACCTGAGGAAAGATAATCACTTTTGCTTTCAGTAATGAGTGCTAAATTCTCTGGAGGAGAAGCACCAATGTTGGACTGTACCTTAACAGGGAGAATATACCTTGAGTGCGGTAATATCTCTAAGTCCGTAGAAGTATACACATTATAAGAAAGAGAGTCGTCTATGACAACATTCAGGCTTTCTGTAATTTTATCCAAGTATGGCATCTGCATCCGATGCGACGAGGTGGAAGGAGAATTAATTTCAATTGGGCTACTTTCAAGTAATTCCGCGTATCTGGTCGTGTGCGACGAAGATAAGGAAGGATGTGAAATTGTGTTAATCTCCTGTAAAGAATTAGGAAGGGTATTAAAAGAATTAGAAGAATAGTGAGTGTGTTCAGAAGGATGTTTAGAAGTATATTTATGATGGTATATGGGAGTTTTACTTACCTCATTAGGGTGAAAATGTACTCGCTTACCATTACTGTACTGACTAAACAACTTTTCCTGATGCTGTACTACTTCTTCTGCAGTTAAACCTTTTTCCATATTACTTATATTATCCATTTCATCCGAAAGGGATGAATAATAATTAGTATGTTCCAAGGTAGGAACTACGGAACGACACCGACTCCCTGGAGAGTTATACTGCTCATTATTTATAATCATTGATGTCTGAAAAGAATCCGACCTAGGACTAGGATAGCTTGTGACAGGACGCTCAATTAAATTATGAAGCAGTGGTGCTCCTATACGAGGTGACACCCCGGTGGTTCGATTAGGCATGCAAACGTTGTGATTGACACTTTTATAATTTACACCCCTCTGAATGGGACTTGGAGGCGTTGGCACAGCAGTGTTCGTATTTAACCTACCCTGGGGTGAGTTAAATTGAGACCTACTGACATTATTTGAAGAATGCATTGGTGTGCACCGACCTAAATTGGCACGTGGTGATGTACAATGCACTTGTTGAGTTTTAATACTGGGAGACCCTGCGGTGCTCCGACTATTATCTCTACGATCTCCCATAGTGGGAGCAGGAGTGGTCATGCAGCCTCTGCTATAAGAGGAGCGAATATGCTCTCCTGAATAAGGGGTTTGAGAAGTCAAGCAGCCTCCGGTGGAGGAGCGATACAGGTTGTTCAAGCAGCCTCCGGGGGAGGAGCGATACAGGGGTATAGAATGGTCTCTGATACTTACAGCATTATTTCTTGGAGTCGTAGACTTAAGAGCCTGACTATAAGACTTGTCGAACGCCGTTAATATTTATGCTAGAGTGTGCTCCATATGGGGAGACTCTAGGTGGAGATTGGGAAAGGTGCGTACCGGTACCAACAGTCGCATTTCCATTTCTTATAGCATTACTGACTGACTTTGGTATAATCTTATTATAACTTACCTTATTTGTAGGTTCTATGTCCTTTCGTGGAGGCGTAGACTTAATGGCTTGACTATAAGACCTGTCTTTACTTACTTGTGTATCAATGTAGCATGGATAACTTTGGAAATTATTTAAAGAAAGGGGGGCATTTTTGCTCCTGGTTCCTTTTTTTATTAATTTTAATGGAATTTCTTTAATTTCACCATTTTTATCCATAAAGTGAACACAGTCACGCCTTATGTTTATTGTTAGTGGCAGAATTTTTAAAGTATCAGTACCTATTAGGACATCTAAAGGAAACGAAGTAGAATCTGACACTACATAAAAATTACAAGTAAACGACTTACCATAAATTAATACCTGCAGTTCTGTTCTTCCTAATATTTCTAACTCTTGTCCTGAAATGGACTTTAATATAATATCCGATTGGTGTAAAACGGGACGCTTTTTATTTTCCGCACTGTTGTATAGTTGCCGAAAGAGGCTCTCCTTTATTATAGAACGGGAGGCACCTGTGTCGGTCAAAGCTACCGTGTTAATGACCTTGGAATAATTATGAGTTAGCTGAAAAGGAAGGCCATATAAAACTCCTGGCTTCATATAGTTAGAAGTGGTAAGTATGTAAGATGATGGTAAGGAAGAAAGAGTGTCTTCTATTAGAAAGGACATAGGGGAATCTATAGCATTTATACTCTCGACTCCGAGAGGGGTAGGGCAGTTATGAATTGAAGTCAGATTCATAACGCCCCCTGAAAATTTGGGTCTATGTTATTATCATTTGGTGGATAATAGGATGGAACTTGTTCTTTAGAATAAGGAGTATAATTTTCATAAGAGGACGCAGGTTGGTCCATAGAAAGAGAGTATGCATCAGCTTCGTCCATAGCTCCTACATGCTGATGCATGTAGCGGCCGGAGCTATGCACAGGAGCTGAAGAAGGACGGTAAGACAGAAACTTAATTTTAGCATCATTATTTGTTGTAGGTGTAATATCGCGATGTGTGTATTCGGTAGACGAAACATTAGCACATGTATAGTTACACTTAGGACAAATATTATTTACAGAAGTATGTAAAGACTTATAACTATGACATGATACACACAGTTGACGAGAGACATTAGAAGAATTTGGGACTGAGACACGATTAGGAAGAAAAGGCATTTTGTTAAGTCTGGACGCTACAAAAGAAGGAGAAGAAGTAAAGGAAAATGAATTAGAGGGAGGTACCTCAGACCTCTTAAATTTCATCTCTCTTATTTTACTTTCATTCTTTAAAGGTATATACTTTATTCTCCTTAGAGCCTTGGGATGGTTATAATCCCAGGTAGAAGCATAACATGCAATTTCACTTCCACGGCGATGATACTTTTTACATCCACTGCAAAATTCTTCATATATACACTCCTCATCACTATGACCATATCGTTCACATATAAAGCACTTAGGCATGTGAACTCTATTAGCTATAGACTTACAATTTTTCTTGCCATGGATCCCTTTTAAAGGTTTGGATATGGCATTCGACATCTTCAAATTGTATAATTCAATCTGAGATAGAAAGGGCATATTGGCATCAAAATGCTCTAACACTTCCGATTGGAACTGTTGAGGTGTAATTTTATATACCTTAGCGAATATTAACGTCCTTTTTAACTTATCTGATATTTTCTCACCATGTTGTACATAAAAATCACTTGCAAATTCTTGTACCGCTTTATAAATCTTTGATGCATATATTAGAATAGGGAGTTTAGGATTCCTCTGTACTTCATCTAAAGTAATGCAAGACCTAAAGCTATTTACAACAGTAGGAGGATTAATTCTATAATACTGATGACTGTCAATGTTATACCGTGGTAACTTTTCCTTGATTAGGGAATTGGTACTGGAATTTGTAAGGCACAGCAGTTCACCTCCCATACTACTAGAGGGACCTGGGTCTTATGGCAGGCTTGTATAGTACTGGGAAGGCATGCAAGGCATCTCTACATAACTTTGGGGACTCTGCCCTTGCATTAGACTGCGCTGTGGCATGGCTGCATAATAGGGTACATTACTACTATATACTGAACTTGCTGAAAATGCCCCTTGCGGGCCTGAAACACCAGTATAATCATGGACTCCCATGTAAGCCATCGGTGCCGGGATGCTAGAGGTAGGGGCTTGGCCAACAGTTGGCATCCCTATACTATTAGGCATGAAAGAACCTCCAACTGGTCCCAATACTTCTCTAGGGTACATATGGACTCCAGTTGAGGGCATTACTTCGTGATTATTAGGTGCCAGGGCAAGGCGGGCACCTTGTATCGTCTCACTACTACTTAGCGGCGTGATATTGACTAGTTGTACCCTTCCCGGAAGCATTCCCACTCCTAAAGAACCCTTAATATTTGCAAGAGGTAGCATAAAAGAGAATTCCTTGCACTCTGAGTTAGTGTCAGGAGTGAGGGGAAGATCAGTTTGAGGGGTTGACCCATTATATGTACCATTAACATGCTTTACTTTAATTATAGTAGCTTTAGGAATGACTGGAGCGGAAAGGATAGGGTATGCAAGAGAAATATTATCAGTTAAAACAGTAGGAGCAGTAGTATCAGTAGTTACAATAGTAGTAGTAGTCGTTGGGTTAATGATTCATCCTTGAGAATTAATATAGTTATTAAATTGTACTATAAAAACTTTAGATGGGTAATCTTACTATTGTTGATTCGTTTGAAATGAAGGAGGGGGTATCTTGCTACTGGAATTAGCGATTTTCGTCTTCCTTAGAGTAGGCAATCCCTCGGCATCAATTTCACTTACTTAATCACACGCACCTACACTAACGACTTATCTGCAAACATATAAATATATATATATATATATATATATATATATATAATATATAGTATATATATAATATATATATATATATATATATATATATATATATAATAATATAATATAGTTATATATAATATATAATTATATATACATATATTAATAATATTAATATATTAATATTATATATAATATATGTATATCTATAATATATATATCAATATATATATATATATATATTAAATAATATAAATATATATTATTATATATAAATTATATATAATAATAAATATGAATATATATATATATATAAGTTGTTTGACAGATATATCGTATATATACTATATATAATATAAATATATATATAATATATAATTAATAAAATATATAATATGTATCTGTTTGACAGATATATATATTATATATTTATATAGATATATATATAATAATATATATATATATATATAATATAATATATATATATATATTAAATATATATATAGTATTATAATATATAATAAATATTATAATATATACATATAATCTTATTAATAAAATATATAGTATATATAATATATAAATATATATAATATATTATTAATATATATATATTATATAATATATATATTATTAAACAGAAAAAGCAAGGAGGACCCAATGAACTCTGTCAATATAAATATTATCATAATATATATATATATATTATATATATATATATATAGTATATATATTATATATATATATATATATATATATATATATTATATATATATAATATATATATTATAATATATATATATATTATATATAAAATTATGATATATATATATATATAAATATAATATATATATATAATATATATATAATAATATATATATATAGTATATCAGTGATTGGGCATCCGGTACATGAAATGGCTTAGGGCGATACCGGTACATCGATACTTGTAAATTCTCTTTGGCGATACCGATACTCGGTACTTTGAAAAAAACGTTTGGGCGATACCGATACTCGGTATTGTATCGCCGACTACATCCGATACATGTACATGTTGAATGACATAAAAAAAAATGATAAATAGTTGTCTTTTCATACTGTGTTGATTATAGTTTTTAATCGTCGCATCGATGCTTCTCATCTGTAACTTTTAAATTGTATAAAAATTAAAGTTAAACAAAGGTAAAGATTTTGAAATTTGCATAGAAACGAAAGTTTAAAACTTCTGTCACAGTGAGCAAGTTCAAAAAATTTCCCAGAAGTTATTAATTCGGACGTACACCAGTTTGTTGCATTAATTTTTTTGAAATGTTCTTCGGAATCTTTGGGAACTAATGAATCACTTTCAGTGTTACATTGTACTCTTGTTAAAAGTTAGTTTTGAAAAAATAAGAATCGTCAATAAAATCTTAAATAAAAATACAAACAATTGACAAGTCCTAACTCCTCAATCTCAACGTGCATATAAGAACGAGTCTGAAGTCTGAATTTTGAGAAGTAGATTGGAGGAATAAATATTGAAGACGTTCACTAAAAGATATCAAGTGGAGAGAAAATGATGAAACATGTTATATATTAATATATATATATAATATATATTATATAATAGTTATATATATTATATAGATATATATATATGATAGAGTAAATAATATATATATATATATATATATATATACGTAGTAGATAAATATATATATAACTATAATATATATATATATATATATATATAATTATATAATATATAAATATTATATATATATACTATATAATATATGAGTATATATATATATTATATAAGATATATATATATCAGGGGCGCGCTTCGTGGCCTGGTGGCAGGTTATGCGCAAAACCACCATTTATACCCAAACCTTGCAGTTAGTGTGCAATTATTATTATTTTATTCTTCATTTTTAGAAGGATTAATAGGAAAGAAATTAAATTGCATCTTATAATACACCTCCAATGATTTTTATTTAATGACAAAAAAACGGTCATCAAATTATTTAGTCATAATTGTCAAACCAACATGATGTTCGACACTTTACAAACACATGCCTATAACATTTTGAGGAGATATATTGGGTGTGAAATATGACCGCGTGGACGCTTAATACCTACAACTTGCGGTTGCATATCAAAAACAACCGCTTTGTTTTCAATACGGAAATTCAAATTTGTGAATACGAAACAATTCGGAAAAATTGACTCCCATGTTCCAAATATTAACGTCTCAGCGAACGAACGAATATGTATTTGTTTGCGTTTTGTCAGATCTCTTGCTTTTTATTAAGTATTCGATAGATTATCTCTCTCTCTCTCTCTCTCTCTCTCTTCCTCCTTTCGCTCCCTCTTCTCTCCCCGCTCCTCCTCCCCGTCGTCGTCTCTCTCTCCCTCATCTATTTCTATCTATCTATCTATCTATCTATCTATCTATCTATCTATCTATTATACTTCTTCTAATATATATATATGATATGTATATAATATATATACTTATATATATATATTAGACTATATATATATATATATATATATATATAATATAGTATAATATATAATATATATATATATATATATTATTGGTAATAAATATATTATATATATATAATGCTCATGCATGCCTCGGGCCTCCAGTGTAAGTTGAAAGCAATTTTTTTTTTTTAAAACCTACTTATCGATAAAGTTATTGAAACTCTCGTTGGCCATAATGCGGCGTTTGAATTTCATTTATTTTTTTGATAATGTAGAGTGAAATAAATAAATAGGAAAATAAATTAAAAATTATCTTTAAGTAAAGTAAAAGTTTTGTTAGAGTTAGTTAGTTTAAAAAGATTTTAACTATACATAAGCAAGCAGTTAGCCTATGGAGTAAAATTCTAAGGATGGGATTTAACTTTTCTTTTTTTTAAATATGTTAGAGGTATGGTGAAGCTGCTTTAGAAACAAATTTCAATTTTTACTTTAGGCATTTTCTACTTCACTCATGACAAATGTTGGCAGACATTCATACATCGATGTATATATGATAATTTGAGGTGGAAGCGGATAATCGACATAAGCATATATATATAGTATATTATAAATATATATATATATATATATATATATATACTTATATAATATATATATATATATATAGATATATATGTAATAATATTATAGTATATATATTAATATAGATATATAGAAATATATATATATAATTTATATATCATATAGATATATTCTTTATTTAATAGAAATATATAATAATATATAATAGTAATATAATATAGTATTGATATATAAAATAATAATATATATAAAAATTTGGGGTGGTCTTGGGTTTGGAAAAAAAATGTCAGATGCAACCACTCTATGTTGAGACGAGCCGCCCCTGATATATATATATGCGTGTATATATAATATATAATAATATATATTATATTATATATATCTTATATATATATATATGATATATATATATTAATCTAAACATATAATATATATATATATATATATACTATGTATATATAATTATATATATATATAATATATATTAATATATATATGATATATATATATATATAATATACTATAAGATATAATATATATAATATATATATATCTAATATATAATATAGTAATATAATATAATATTTATATATAATATATAATATATAAAAATATTATATATATATCAATATATATATAATATATATCTTATATTATATATATAGATTATTATGATTGCAGGTACATCCGCTCTGCGGAGCTGAGTCCGCACATAATTAAAGATCCGCATCCGCATACCGCACTTTGCCTGCGGATGTTGCGCGGATATTTATTGTCGAGATTGATAAAGAATCTTATAAAAAAAAAATACTTATAGATCGATCTGAACGCAGTTAGCGACAAAAGAGTGAAGGCAATTCCAAAGAGGGCTTGCTATCTAACCGTACTGTTTATCAAAGAGGTTTCAACTACGAATACAGTCCACTCATATGATGGAGAAGAAGTGTATTTGCCTCAAGAACCTCTTCTATTCTCTAGTGTCGTATTCCATAAAGTAAACATTCTTAACTTGAATGTTGGAAAAATGAACATCATATCACGA
>JABUQX010041874.1:20000-24859 GCA_015478945.1 Trachelipus rathkii
ACTGATCTGGAGTACAATGAAATCAACTTGGTTTAGAATAGATTGTCATGGATGGGAAGATATTTATTTTAATCAGTCAGAGTACCGTACTGGCAGAGGGGTGTCATTAAGTTCTGGAACAACCGTTAACAATAATTTGCAGAGTGAACGTCATGTATTTACTGAAAACGGAGCGAACTTTAATTCTGCCTGTAACTTTTCTTTAGTGTCTTACTCGAGCCTTAGTCGAATGATTAGAGTGACTCATTGACCTATATTTTGCAAGAGCTTGCTGACTGTTTGTTTAGAGATGTCACAATCATTTCTAATATTGGTGGCTGACGGCATTGTGTTTCACTCAGCAAAGAAACAATTTCTTTATTATAGCACCAGCACCTTTCATCGACGTAGTGAACATTATCTGAGATAGGGTTCCATTTCCCTCAACATCCATTAAATACGTCCACAAGATATTCACCTCTAATGACATTCAGTGAGAGATCAGAGCACGACACAAAATTTGGCTTTGAAATAATTGTCAACGACATACTCAGAGATTACAAATAAAGTGCTGATTTAGTAGCTACCATTGGTTAGAAGAGAAATATAAGTTGGATGATGAATTGAAAATAAAGTTTAATTCTCTGAAACTTTTCATAGAAAAGGAAGTAAGGAAGATATAAAATATAAATTATAAATTTTTTTTTTAAGTTACATTTGTTGAAGATACCGATACTTTCGTTAGCCGTACAAAACCAAGAATTTCAGAGTGACGAAAAAGAAGAATCGTCCTTACTCATAATTTTATGTTAAATTTACTATATCCACCTTTAGATTTTCGATCAGTGTCCCATATATTTGTATTTTCATATTAGCTCAAAGAGTAATCTGCTTCGTTCTTAAATTTGGAATTGGAGATCCTTTACTCTTAATAAATTATTTCCTTTCTATATTTCCTTGGTATTAATGGTAATCTAATTTTTCCTCCAGATATCATCTTCTGCCTTTCGAGACACTAATTTACGATTGCAAAGTGTACGGTGTTTAAGCGATGTCATTGGAAAACAATATCTGAAGTAAGCCAAACCACACTTGATAAGGCTGTCATTGGGAATTGCTCAACAGTTGATTTCGAGAGCTATACTTACAAGTACGGAGCCTATCAATAATTAATATTCGGCCTAGATTTCGATCGTGACTAAAGCTACAGTCACACCTTGAAAGGCATTAGTCAACCCAATCTAATCAATTTCTTTCTCACCAAAGTTGCTTAAATTTTCTAGCAACCCGCATCTCAAAACAATTTCTATTCACATTCCGAGTGTTCGCGTCGAATGCAAATAATTTTTTTTAATATTTGCGAAAGTTAATGCGAATATTTAAAACCCCGAATAACTAATCATAGTATATATAATAATATATATATATATATATATATATATATATTATATAATATATAATATTAGATATAAATATGAATATATCTATATAGGTAGTATAGTTAATATATAGATATATATAGAATATAATATATATATATATATAAATTATATATATATATATATATAGATATATATTATTTGTACTTTCTCAAGAAAATTAGTCACTGAATCGTAACAGTATAGTATAATATATATAATATGATATATATAGGCTTAATATATATTACTACCTATATAGTATATGTAAGTATATATATATATATATATAAGTTTATAAGTATAATATAATAATATATATAATATATATATATATATATATAAACTATATATTATATATATATCTTATAAGTTATATGTTTCTCGAACTGAGTTTGTTTCATCACCTTTTCTCAAGCAAAAATAGGCGCTGGAATCGAACAATACCGATAATGTTAGCTTCATTCTGTAATTTGACAAAATTACACTTATCGTACAGTGTTATGACTGCATGTGAAAAGTTTTTTAATATATTGCAGTAATCAAGTGCAATGTGATGCCTATGAATTGATTTGTTTTGCGCATAATTCACAGATCTTGTCAAACACAGAAAATTTATTAAAATTATGAGATAACTGTGGTAAAGAGAACCAAAAGAAAATCCCCACTCACACACAGCTCCGGAACATATGTCATTGAAAACAACGGTGTATGCCTTGCTGAGCAGCATGGTCATAAACCGATACAGGCTATAATTAATATCAGGCTAATAGAATACTTAGTGGTTACATAGCTATGAATTACAAATTAACGACAAATCATAAATTTAGAGAAGATAAAAACTTTTAAGACATAACGAACCTGCTCATCACATCGATAACAGTAACCTTCCCATCTTTTCAGAAGTCACTGAAGCATTCTTTGTTTCAAAGTTGTAGTCACTCCTAGAATAGGTAGCGTAGAAATTTCTCCGAGTTCTCACGTTAGACAGATTAAAGTGCAAAAAGATTTCTTTAATAAAGTTTGAACTACAGGTAAGAAAGTTATTAATACATTTAAAAGCCCTAACTGTAGTAATGGAGCCGTGAGATTAGTCAGATCATCACTTTAGCTTATGTAAATTTGATGCTTTAAAAAAGGCCCAAATCACTAGGGTTTTTGGGGGGGGGGGGGTGGGGGGGGGGGTGAAAAAAGCAAATCACGAGTGCGTGAGTGGTGGTGACAAATATAATATATATATATATATATATATATATAATATATATATATAATATAGTATATATAATATAAATATATTATATATATATAATAAATATATATATAATATAGGTAATTAATATATATTATATATATCCCTTACTTAATAGCCGGTCATATTATTATTAGACTTAATTAATACTATATATATATTAACATATGATATATTAAGCTAGAATATATTATAAATCTTATATATATATATATGAATATATATATATAATATCTAATTTATAGTAAAATTATATAAGAATATATATATAATAGATATATAATCAATATATATATTGATATATATTAATTAATTAATAATATATAATATGATATTAAATAATATATAATAATATATATACTAAGGGAAGTAACATTCCATAATATAAAGTCAAATATTCTTTAACCTTTGACTCATCTAAGGACTTATCTTTAGATACTTACATAGATCATAGATTATTAGCAGGATCAGTTATAATAATTTAATAACTTATTAAAATTAATCTCAACTGATGTGTCCATCGCTCGACTCCTTACTGATTCACACTATTGAACTTTCTAATGAAGTGTACAACTCGAGAAAGTTGCAGGATTGAACTTGGTCTCCAAAATAATCTTACAAGCAGATATCAACATTCCATCAAGAGTCTCCAATTAACTTTCATATAAGCCTTGATAATGAAGCTCCTTTCCTAGTTTCTTTATAACTGATTTGAGATACCGAAGATTCAATTTCGCTGAAATAAATTCTCCTCGTATCTCTTGAACAGAGCGTTCCTCTCCATTTTCGTTTCCAATTGCAGTAACACTTCACCGTGTACTGAGTGCGTAAATCATTCCTGACTCATCTAATTCAATTGAGAATGTTTAATTGCTTTAGCTTACTCATCAATAATGCTGATAATTTTCTCACCTGGAATGAATTCAGTAATAAAATTTTTCTAATTATTTGTCTTGATACGACCGGTCTGCCAATGAATCCTTCCGTTTCCTCTAAAAAATCTGGTCGTTAACTTTCTGCCACTATCTTGAGCTCCATGGTTCTTTCCTCTTCTCAAATTGCCCCGAAGTCTGCTAACTTCTCTCTAAAGTCGATCAACCGGACCTTCACCTGTAGGTCGAACTACACCGCGCATGACGTTGCCATCGACCGCCCATTGCATATTATGCACCATATCTCTTTCTCCTGCGGACATTCGGTTTCTTCGCACGAGCATTATCATATCTTGACAGGGGTCTTCAGCGCCCTGCACCAGGGATACCAATATAAGTCGTTATCGCGCATTGTTCAAGACGCTCACGCTTCAACACGCCCGGTTAGAAGGGTGTATCAACATCATCTCAACCACAGGTGCGTCCCAGTTTATGTCTATTAACATATTGTTGCCTCGTTCCCGGTTCTTTGTCTGCCGGACATATTTCTTCACCTATGGACGCAGTCACAACCGTATTCCTAGCACGATCCCAAGCATCATTGATCTCCCGCCGACAACACGGCTCATTGCCTTTGAATGTTTGTTTATGAATTGCTCTCAGCCAAGCGACTTCTGAGACAGTACAGTTGTCGCACCCAAGCTAAAGCAAATCCTATGTACTGTCAGCGTGTTCAGATTCAAATTCTTATCAGTTCTCATACATTATGTATTGGCGTAATATCAGAAACATCATCTTTATTTCGTTTTAATTACTCGAATAGCGGCAGCTGCTCTTTTATATCCCTCTCTCCAAATTGCTAGAACGATGCCTGTTCGTCCTAATATTGAGACATCTCTCCAAAGGGTTGTAATTTTACAGTCGATGGCCTGTCCCTTCTTGTCGCAATTTAAAACATGTGGTCAGATATTTCTTGCCTTATCAACTGATGTGGTTTCACTAGCATCTTCCTCTCCTCTTTGAGGGTATCTCTTATAATGTGACAACCAAGTGTATATCGCCTGAGATTAATTCTTCTGCACTTGTCAATCATATAAAGTTGTGTAATCCTCTTCACCGTAAGAAGTAAGCACGTTCCTCGGCAAGTATTAGGAACTGTCTGTCTCTATAAATCGATAATAATTAAAATCTTGTAATCATCCGCAGTCTCGCGTCAATTTCATTACATAATCTCAATCTATCTATGACGGATAGGCCTTTCATCATGCACGCCTTCGCGAACTTCTGATTAGCCCTACAGCCGTCTCTGTTAAGTTGTAACATAGTAGGAGGGCGTTTTTT
>JABUQX010041875.1:0-22500 GCA_015478945.1 Trachelipus rathkii
AGAAATATATAAATAATAATATAAATAAATACATAAATAATAATTAATAATATAATAATAAAATAATAATAACAAAATAAATATATAATAATAATAATAAAATAAAATTAAATAAAAACACAATAAATATAATAATATAAAATAATTAATTATAATAAATTAAATATATAAAAATAATAATAAATAATTAATAAAAAATAAATATAAATATAATTAATAATATAAATAAATAAATATTATTATAAAAATTACTATATAAATATAAAAATTAATTAAAAAAATTAATAAAAAATTAAATAATAAATAAATATATAAATTAAATAATATTAAATAATAATATAAAATTAAAATAAATTATAATTACTATAAATTAATAATAAAATTAATATAAATGTTAATAATAATAATTAAGAAATATAAACAAAAATAAAAACGAAACAAAATTAATAAAAGATGAAACGATACATTTAAAAATATTTAAGATAAAAAATAAAAAATAACTCAATAATAATAAACAAATAGATACATAAATAAATTAAAAATCATAAAATATTAATAAAATAAAAATAATAATAATAATAATAAATAAAAATAAAAATATATAATAATAATTATAATAATAATAATAATAAATAAATAATAATAATTAATAATAATAATAATAATAATAATAATAATAATAATAATAATAATAATAATAATAATAATAATAATAATAATAATAATAATAATAATAAATAATAAAATAATAATAATAAAATAAAATGATAAGTAATGATAAAATAAAATAATGATAAAATAAAATTTATTCCTTGAAAATGTCCGAAGTGTACGGACGAAAGCTTGGTACTCTACTTAAATCAATTGTTTTATTTTATTCAAGAATAATTTTAAATAAAATTAAAAAAAAAAATACTTTCAGGAGGCTTGAAAAAGCATCAAAATCATACATAATTGTTTCTCGAGAACCGAAACCAGGAAGTGACTAATTCATCCAGATGTCGTTTAACGAAAGTTAAAGTGGGTCGTAACGAAATTTCACATACGATGTTTCGACCGAAAAGGGATACATGAGAATATGGCAAATATCAGTCCGACCTCTTCGGAACAATCATAACAATATTCGTCCGAACAATTACAATATTCCTAAAAAACAATGACCACGATATCCCTCCAACCGACAATTACAATATCTGTTGGAACGATAAGAAATCCTTGTTTACGAGTCGGAGAGACCTTTAAAGAAATTCGAAGACGTCTGGTTGACCATGACTGATGTCCCTGCCAAATTGACGGGCGAGTCAAGGGATGTTGTGGTTACTATTCCGAATCAAAATTCTATGCTCTTCGTCCTTTAGAAGTCTTAATTAGAAACGGTTTTTCTCAAGGACCCAAAATTACAGCGAAAGGAGGACGTACTTTCTCACGAAATAAGGGCCCGGGTTGGTTCTTCGGCCATCCGGAAGAAGATGCCCAGTGGATACTCGTCGATAAGCCACGCCCTCCCCGGGAAGGCCAGACCCAGTTGTAATACCCAGAGGTTATCAGGGTTCGCCCAGGGGGAGGGGCTTCATCACAGGGTAAGGAGGTGACTTGGTCTTAACAGTTAGTTCTTCAGATTTCCTTGGCGAGGAAGGTGTTATTCTTTGTTCTTTAGTGTTGAACTCTGTTCCTGAACTCATTCTGAGTGAAAATGTGATTTAAAGTACCGACTCAAATCACGCTCTTTGATATTATTTTTTTTGTACTGAAAATATAAGTGACTTTAGATACTGTATATTTCAATGTGTATAAATTACCTTAATTTTAGAATCTTTAATCTTAAAATTGTAGCAATATTCATTCGTGCATTTCTTTAAATGGGGATGATCCTGAGATTGTTTTTCAACGATGATAGATTTGTGTTTTTGTATCGGTCGTTTCTAATCTTAATCTTAAATTGCCGCGTCAACAACTGTACACAAATCGTTCTGCTCGGGAAAGGAAATCCAGTCTAAGGATTCTGCCTCTCTATTTTCAAGCGGAAAGATTGTGAAACCTGTGTGCTAATATGTGTTTTGTACATAATTAGTGATCATTTCTTTGTATATAATTTGTTTATGATTAGAGTAGTCGTAAAATTGGGTTACCGAGCCTTCATCAAATTCATGCATGTTGCTCGCGCCTATATAGGTAATCATCCTTCACCGAAAGGCTTGGTGAGTCGGACGTCGACACGCGCGTTGACGCAGCATCCTCCTCTGGTGTAGCAAAGATCAGGTTTGAGTTTTACTTTATACTGAAGCCCTGGGTAAGTGTTAAAATTATTTACGTTTTATAATCACAATGCCACTTCCATTCGAAGCGATTGACCCGAAGGTTGTTTTCATCCCTGAGAAATTCAGACATAAGCAAGTCTCCTGGCAGTAAGGTATTTCTTGCCAAACTATTGAATACATTTGCTGCCCCTGACATTTTTCTAAGTGCATACGTCACCCACTAGCGTGTATATATTCTTGCACTGCGCGCGCGCGCGAGCGCCAGGCTTATTAATTTTAAGAAGTGAAAGTGTAGTTGGCGTGTGTGAGGGTGCGGTTCAAACTCTGCCATTGCAACCGGGAACCGTACCGACCATATGCGATAGAGTAGAATTCCCAACGCTATTCTTTCAATAAAAAACATGGTAGTCTGTCTTAGGAACTAATCATTATTTTATTGTTGTAAACATCTACACTACTAACCCCCTTCTTTCCTCTTCTTTCATAACTAAGATTTACATCTGTTGCATGCTATCTCTGGCTTCCTTCTATCTAAAGGTTCACTGATGCACTATATCAGGACGCTGAGATAGTTGCATGGCTCGGCGGGCGTAGGGGGCTTTCTCGATTCCCTTCAGGAATCTTTGTGACCTCTTCTCTTTCTAACAGGGTGAAAAACAAAAAAAAGGGGTTTGATTGATTAGTCTCTCTCCAATCGTTCTAAATTCCTCTGTCAAATGTACTAGCTCTCCTCCCTACTATATATCTATATTACTGAACGTTACAAATACACATTCACATAACGATATAATCAACTATAATTAAAATAACAAATTATTTAGACTCAAATAATAATAATTTACAAACCTATATTAATTATAAATCAAACAAATAAAAAGAAAGAGAGAGATATATTGGTAATGATATGATAATAAATTTGGGAATCCAAATATAATATCGAGTGAGGATATTTATTGCAACTTAAATATATTCAAGTTCTGAGGCGAACCAATAAGAACTATCGAGAGAAAGGTTAACTACCCACAGTTAAGGTGAAATATATAAGTAGAGGGAAAAAAAAAGGAGACATATAAGTTGCCTTATCGGTCGACTCCAGTGCTCAGAGAACGAGTCTGAGAAGAGCAAATACTATTTAGAACGCATATTGCAAATATACGAATATTTGCCCAAAAATAACTTTCGTTCTCAGATGAAAAAAGAGAGAGGAGAGGTAGACAGAGAGAGAAAAGAGAAAAAGAGAAGAGAAAGAGCAAAAGAACGCTCACGAAAAGCACACATAAGAATGAAGAAGATGCATCCATTACATAGCAACACGAACTGATCAGAGAAAGACAACAAGGCTACTTAAGAGACAAAAGAACTTATATAACTAATTAATTTACGTATAATATACGTTGATATGATTATTATAGGAAGTGAGAGATGAGAATAGGATAGACTAGATAGAATATGATTATGATATTATTAATAATAATATATGATTAATTATGAATGTAGTTAGAAGAAAAAGTTAAATAGAGAGAGATGAGAGATGATGAATGAGTGAGATGAAAATATTATGCATAAACGAGGAGCAGGTAGTGTTATAGGGGGAAGTTTCTCAAATATACACAGAAGTGAAATGACATTTAACGAAATAAACTTTAAGTCGAATATAAATCGATTTTATCCAGCGATATGTTATATGCTTCATAGTATGTCAGATGATGTATGGAGAAGGATGGAGAATGAGAGAGGAAAGAAAGTGAGAGAGTAGTAGAGCAGAAGAAGAGAGCGCATATGATGAGCAACCTTTGTCTGGTACAATAGATGTAGAGAAGGATCGTGGGTAACATAAGAAGAGATGCAAATTATAAAATTTTATTATACTTCGCGTTCAGGGGCGCGCAAGGCGTAAAACCTTCAACGTTTTATTGTCTTCTTGATGTAGGCTTATATTTGTATATCTATTGCGTGTATATATTTACTTATTCTTTGCTTGTGCAATATTAGGGAATTTTTGTTAGCAAAGATTACCCGTCTGTGTCACACAAAGAACTGCATGATCTGTGAGTGGCTTCTCCTCCTCACTATGTGATGCAAACCTAGGGAATAAGTACACGAGACTAGTATTTTATTATGAGGTCCATTAACACGACTAACAAGCTTATTTAAATGACAGGCATAATTTCTACGGTACTGATAGTCATCGTAATATCTTTATTATAACTTTTTTCTTTTCTTCTTATCTGTGTATATATAGGGAAAATTGTTGATAAATGCCTTGGTGACAACAATTTGTCTTGGATTCACAAAATATTGAAATGAGAATAAATAAAAGATATATTATCATTAACTTAGGCGAGTTTTTAGTGAGAAGTTATTTTCATCTATAACGATAATGACTAGATGTATTTAACTTAAACTTTTCTTTTCTTCTATTCTTATTAGCATTTAATTAATGGGTAATTGTATATTATAAATATATAATATATATGCAAACTATTGTAGCATACTATTGTTGTTTTCCAAAGATATTCGCAATAGTCGCACTTTACATAAGTATGAGGAATAATTTACATATTAGGGAAACGTTTGCCGTTTTAAGAGAATGTCTTCACATTATCGAATGTGCTACGTGTCCTTTCTAAATCACCATATCCCTTCTATTGTTCTTGCTTATCCATTTTGTGTACTTATTAAGAAGTGCAAAATTAGTTGACTAAGCTCATTTGTGTAAAGTTACATTTGCGGGTCTCACAATATCAAATAAGGTTGATTAAACTATTGGAAATGGATGAAAAATGATATGGAAGAATATTTAAGTTGAAGATATTTAATTTTAGTAATTTTAAAGAGTAATATTATCACTCAGTACGATCTATGCCTTTTGTTGTTTAACTATATCTTATATTCTCATTTCTTTCTTTGAGCACCTTACATTGAGAGAAAAATGTGTTGCGGATTATCTTCTTTTTATTGCAGACCTATTGGGGTATTGTCTTGGGTCCAAAAATAGCTATGATATAGGTTGCGGAACATTATGAGAAGAGATATTCTTATTCCCACGTAGTAATCTTAATTGTGCGTATCAAAGGGAAGTTCTCTTATAAATTCACATAATGCCATTTATCGTACTATTTTATTTTCAAACTATTTACTAATATTAATAATCAACCTAACGATAATTCAATATGATCTATTAGCAATTTGGATCGATTGTTGGCAAAACGTGGAAGCTACATATGATTATAATTTTTTCCGCGTAAATGTTGTCACTATCATATTACAGTTACTAGAGCACATTCATGTCTGGTTTAATTAGGTTAGCTAGGTTGTTGGAGGTCACATAGATCTGAGAAATCATTCCTAATTTCCATTAGAAAAGAGTACTTTTAAATTATATGAATTTAAAGTAATGTCTTCTTTTTTAAATTTATATCATTAGCTAATTAGGATGATATAATTTACTACTTATATATGTAATTATTCATTATTTATTATTATTATTATAATCCCATAAATGAATCAATAATATCATATAAATTAATTTTATAATGATAAAATTTTATTTAAAATTATAAAATTTCCAGGATTAATATAAATTACATTAATTATATTAATTCCTAATATAATTTTTATATTAAGTATAGTTATAAATTATTAAGAATATATTTAATATTATTTATTATCTTATTGTAAGGATTGTGAGATTATAGAATTTTTACACACGTGTTAATTATAATCTTGATGTTACACTTACTATATTATTAATTTTATATTTTCCTTAGTTTGTTCTTGTTAGTTAGAGTGGTTTGTGTAATATATAAGAGTGTTGTCGTATAATGAGTATTTATATTACTGAGACATATACACTAACATAGACACACACTAACACATTAATATAATAATATAAACGTACACACATTATCACTAACACTACTAATCATATGAATGATTAGTAAATATTTATTTTATTTTTTATACTTCTTTTTTAAATTTACAATAAGATTATTATATATTCTATATGTTAGATCCATAATATAGTTGTTAGGTTATGATGTTTTATAGTGTTGTCTTAGTTATGTTCTGAAGACACACACATTAGTAACACTACACTAACACACACATAACATTACATCATAACACACATGTGATGAATAAATTTATATTTATTAACTTATATTAAACTATTATTTTTACTTGTTGATTATTCACTTCATATAAGTATATGTTTGTGTTATTGTGTTTAGTGAGTATGTTCAGTTATTAGTTTACTGAAGACACACGACCATAAGATATAACTGACACACTAAATCAACTATACTAATACACTATTCACTACAATACACACATTATTAGTATGAATAATTAATTATTTTACATTATATTATAAATATAATTATTTATTTTCTTTGTATTGTATTCTTGTTGTGTATTATTAGTGTTTAGTGTGTTAGTTCGAGTTGTATTTTTACTATGCCATATTAGTAAATAATGACAAAGTAAAACACATTAGTCCACGTGTAAATTTTTAATTTTATCTTTTATTAATTTTTTCTTGTTGTTCTTGTTGTCTGAGTGTTATTATATTAGATGTTTAAGTGATATGTTGTCGTGTGTTACTGAAGAACACCATCACATTAGATACACATAACATCCACGCACATTCACACACCTAATGTGTTGTAAATTGTTTTATATTACAAATTTATTTCTAATTTTTTCATTGTATGTTCTTATGAGAGTATTGTGTGTTGTGTTTTAGATGATGTTAGTATTACGTTGAGTTCTGTATCAAGTATAACCAACACTATACAATAGACACATCACACTATACACATAAGCACAATAATACACAATATATATATATCATATCACACTAACTGTGGTGAAATTTTTTATTTTATACTATTATTAAATTTATCATTGTTAGTTTTCATCTATGAGTTAAACTTGGGCCTTCCGGGATGGGAAAGGGTGTCTGTATCAGGCACGGTTCCTGCGCCTCTCGTTGCTTCCCACCTGTTTACACCCTGCCATCACCACTCATCAAGAGCGGATACCACTCACACTATACCAATTCCATCGATCAACTCGCAGAATGGCTTGTGTACATCATGTCTTATTATATTATATTACCTTTATTAACACTCTTGATCAATTCGCAGGTGTCCCCACTCGTTGTTGTGTGGCCGTTGTTCTATCTGGTAGCATGCTATGTTCTTGCTAATCGTGGCGTTAACCCTGAGACACACACATAGACATCCACACAGCTATCTTTCTAACACACACACACCTATCTATTCTGGTTCTCTCCTTATCACGATCATGTCTCTGCTGAAGTGATTTTCCTACTAATCTACTAATATATTACACTACTTATTAAAAATATTCTCCGGTTCTAATCTACCTTATTCGTTGTTCTTCGATCCACTCCTTGTGTGGTTCTGTGTAGCTTCACCATGTCTAGTCCCTAGACCGAGAGATTGTATTTCTCGGAATGAGCATCACACAATGACACCACACACACGCACATTCACCACACAATCATTTAACTTCGTTGTTTCTCATCAACTTTTCCACACCTATTCTCATTACAATTTTCATTTCTCTTTCAGTTGGTGCTACTTGGCCTTCCTTCGGTTACTGTATGCAGCTCTCGAATTATCTGTGAGTGTCTCGAGTCCGTATTCTTTGTGTATCTCCTATAACATTTCCCCTCGACAGACATCTCACACCAAATAAAGACACACACCATCACACACAATTCACAGTCTTATTCTACAATTAATCTACCACTCACACACTCCCTCGTGAACATATCCTATTATACCACCCTTCTCAGTATTACAGCTATTTACCCCTCCTTTCGTTTTACGTTTCCTATGACCAATGTTGTGTTGCAAGTGGTAGTTTCTTCGGTTCTCTTCTTCGCTTGGGTTATCTGAATGACACACCATAAGAGGACACACAGCAACCCCGGGCGACCACTCTCACATCAGACCACTATGGCTGAATAACTTATTTATCACCTTTATTAATTTTTCTTGTTGTTCTTGAGCTCTGTTGTGTTTGTGTTTAGGTGTCTGTAAGTCTCGTATCTCGCGTAACAGACATCCACAACAACATAAAAACACACACCACACTACGCACCAAGGGCACCACGCTACCATACATTTCCGAGAATACAGCGAGCACCACGTATGTGTGACATTAAACTCTCTGGGTAACTCTATCACATTTAGTGTCTTAGTTGTGGCTCTCTTGTTGTAAGAGCGAGGTACCATCAGTCGGTACACGGGCCACCAGATATGAACACCTTGATCCCTCCCACAGACTGTATGCGTATTTCATAAACTGGGTGAGCATATAAAATTATATTATTTTTCAGATATGATCATTAATACTCACAATTATTATGCTATCCTCAAATTGAGTAGTGCTATATTGCAAATATTTTGTATTATCTATTCTTATTCATGTAATTCACTTCAAATTTATGTGAGGATAACTCTTATTTCCTCAAGCTCCTGAGCACACGTCAACAACATAACTCGAGAGGCAACACCTTCGCCGAGGAACTACTATTGCCACGGTGCCGTCATACTCTAGAAGATTCTTTCTCTCTAGTATAATCAAAAACCAGGTATATAGTACATTACACGGTACATGTAATAAAATGTATATATCTGGTGACGGATTTGATATGATATGATAATATGTAGTAATAGAAATATGTTATAGAGTGCACACCTTTTGAGATTTTGAGTAGTAATTATATATTTATGATTGTGTATTTTATGTATGTTTTTTGGGTCTAGGAGAATGAGAGAGGCATTAGTCATATAGTTGAGGAGTGTTAAGAGATTAGAGAGGAAGAACACTAAAAGCGTAGATAAGAGTTAAGATTTCGTATCCGCACACGCATTCTACTTGAATGCGCTCCATCTATCGCTTTCTCCATCCTTACTACTCTTGGCAGAGAAATAATTCACAAGGAATTCTGTTAAGTGGTTACCGATTAAACTCAGGTGATTTGACTTCAGGTTATTATGCGATAAGCACCTTCCAAAAACCCTTTCGCGCACAAACCCTTACTGACCGCGGCGCAGCGACGCCGTCGATTCGAATGGTACAAGATGTATTCGTACTGAGATATGAATCAATAATGAATTTTTTTTTCTTCATCATTTCCGTCTTACCCCTTGATACCCAGTGCTTAACGTACACATATAATACGCTAGTACTTATCATATATGGGCTCAGGGACGCCGAGTAAAGAAACTCGAAACGCTAGAAATAGAAGGGGATCTACTTCTGGATCAAAACCTCCCTATCTCAAGCGAGGACTTAGTATATCTGAACCTACATGACTACCATATTATATATAGATTGTATGCAATTCCACAAATATAGAGGAGCCAGCAAATACAAAATCTAGATAAAAAACAAAACTCAAAGAACGGGTAGAAGTTCGCCGAACGTTCAGAACAGATAATGCCCTCTAATAAGTCAGTAACGCACCTGCGATAATTGAGAACGAGAGCTGAAGGATGATTGGTATAGGATAAGACTAGGATTCAATTAATCGGTAACAAGGAGGACATTATTAGCACTAGTAACAATATAATATGCATTGGAGGAGACACTTATCACCAGTTTTATGGAGGAGGCGAGCGTCGTAATCCAAGATTACCTGGATCGCGACGATTTTATGACCGACTATGCGGAGAGTAGGAGACTTCACCTAGCTATCCGTAAAGCGATCAACGCCGGCAACCACACTTTAGCCGCCAGAGAGAAGGGTATAAGAATCAAGTAGGAAACAAGCCAGGTCGATCCCCCCCTTCACCTCATCGAGAGCCCTAATAGACTGTTTGTATTCGTTGGGTTGCTCGATCTCCGAAGGCTACCCACTTGCTGGTACAGAGCACTCACACCGCCGAACCATATCCTTACCTTGCGCGGCCGAGACGGCGTCTCTTTTCGAGCTCGCCTAACCTAGATTCTCAGAGCATAAAATTGAGCATGGTTCTACGGTACGACTACAAAAGCTTATTGTATCCCCCGATAAAAAAAACACCTCCCACGAAAAATCTATTCTTTTTCCAGATAGTCCCAATTGCTGAGATGAACTAAATCAACTTTAAATAAAACAGGAGATCGCAGTAAGGGGAGAAAAACTATAGCATTGCCGCTATTTCTCCCCTTTCTTTCCCATCCTCAGAGGAGAGCATATTTATGGGAAAGACAGCAGTCGAAGCTCAATAGAAAACCCTTCACTGGGCCCCGCCTAGGTCGGTTGCTCACCTTAGCCCTAAAAATATCTGGATCCTAAACAGCCGATCTCTTTTCGTTTTAAAATCTTAGCTGATGTCTAACGATGTATTCAACAGAGTTCTGCGTGAAGAACCAGGAGTGTAATAATGGGGATCGTCAGAGGTTAAAGTTTCCGACCTGAAATCTTTGGGTGACGCAAACTTTCCTTCTAATATGCCTTTACCGCCGAAGGAATGATAGTGAAGAAAACAAATGGAAAGAAATTATATATAATAAATATATAATAATAATATAATATATATATATATAAAATACATTAAATATTATAATTTAATTAGAAATTGTGATATAATATTATATATATATATAATATATATATATAATATATATATATATATATATATATACAGTAAATTGACAACTATAGTGCTTTTGTTTTTTTCAAAAGCCTATCGGCATAACACAAGGTAAGTTCACACCCACTCTGTGGATTCTTTTTTTTTTCTTTCTTTCTATTTTTGGTGTTGTTTTTTTTCTTTCCTTTTGGTTTCTTTCTTTTTGTTTTTCTTTTTCTTTTTCTTTTTTTTGCTGTTTCTTTTTTTAGCTTTTATCGGTTTTTCAACCTCTTGACAGGTGGTCACCTCTTTAACAGGGGTTGCGCGGAAGAGCGGGACAAGCCAAGCAGGATTGGGACCGGGGGGACCAGGCAGCGGGGGCGGCAGGCCGCCAAACCGGGCAGAACAAACCGAAGACCAATCCCGACCCCCAAAGGAGGGAGGAAACTTCGAGGGGTTACGTGGATAAACGACCGAGCGGTAACAACAAGCAGAAAACTTCCACAGTGTTAAGCGCTACGGTAAATAAACCAGCATTTCCCAAGAACCAGCCTCCGAGGCAGGACAGAAACCCCGTCAGATCGGACAGGCGAAGTTGTCGGTTCTGCAAGGAGGAACACTTCCCATCTGAATGTACTATGCTTACAACGCCAGAGATGAGACTAACAGTGGTTAGGAGTCGCGGCTGGTGTGAAAGATGCCTAGCGGAAAATCATGCCACAGCAGACTGTCAGTACGCTAGGGCTTGTTTCCGTTGCAGGGCACCGGACCACCACATCGTATTTTGCCCTCAACCGATCTCTCGAACTGGCAGCCACCCACGACAGCAACCAGATCCGCAGGGCCCAGGACCCACAGGGGAGTCCGCCTCGGGCCATTATGCCGCTCTCTGTTCTGGAGGTAAAGGTATGGCACTTCCGTTGGCCGATTTGATTGTGTCCAACGGGGCTGACACCCTTACACTCAGAACGTTGTGTGATGGGGGGAGCCAAAAAACTTTAGTTTCTAGAGCGGTCGTTCAAAAATTACGATGCGTGCCCCACTCCCAGGTGAAATTAGCCATCAATGGGATCAACCAGCGGGGCGTAGCTGCCCTTCATGACGTCGTCACCCTTCAAGTCCAAACGAAAGACGGCGTCGTCCCCATCTCGGCCATTGTGGTGGAACACCTGCCCTCGGATCTGCAGATCCCTGGGCTAGTCAAGACCACCCGAATGCTTCGCAGACAACATGTACACCTTGCTCATCCCTACCCGGACAGCGATGTGATCGATCAAATCCAGCTCCTGATCGGCGTGGATCACTTGAATAAATTCCTGAAGTCGTGTGAGTCCCGCTTCGGCGTTGACCTCATGAAAACCAATGTGGGCAACATGATATGGGGACCTCTACCCTTTTCTTCGAAGAACACTACCTCGCAAGTTACAGTAGTGTCCGCACTTAGAGCAGAAGTTCGGTTCACCAACGATTGGAGACCGGATCTCACTTGTAATCAGACGGAACAGCACTCTCTTTCCCTCCAGTTGGAAAAGGGTGTGAAGAGAGCGCCCCGGGGTCCAGACCCTTCGCTCCTCCGTTCTGAGGATCCCTCTCCGACCGCTGGATCACACCCTGGAGCTTCCCTCTCGTTGGAAGACGTGCAGGGTCCATGTGAGACAGCGGATACGGGGTTTTTCGAACTATAGGTTGGTCTACCAACGTAGCCTTGGGCCACTCCCCCCTCCAGAGGGCGGATGAACCCCACCGGGGGCCACCGGAGGACAGCGAATCATGACAACACCCCGAGCGCCCTCCGACCGTTGAACCTCCATCCTCCCTCCCGTTGGAGGATGGAATGTTGATGACGCCCGGGGATTTTAAGCGCTCGTGCTCCTCTACGATCCTAGGCCCCCTCCCGACGGAGGAGGCGGGCCACCCCACGCCAGATCTGGATCGACTTTGGTCACTGTCCCAAATTGGTATTATGCCAAACGAACAGTTCACGGCGGCCGAGAAAACCACGCTGGAGGCCTTCGAAGAAAACTTGTCATTCGAAAACGGCCGATACGTGGTGTCGCTACCCTGGCGTGACAACCACCCCTCTCTTCCTGACAATTACGCCTTGGCTAAGAGGCGTCTGTATAGCATCCTTAAAAGGTTGAGAGGGGACGCTGAGTTGATGGGAAGTTATGCTGATGTTATCAAGGATCAACTGGAGAGGGGCTTCATTGAAGAGGTAACCCCTATCACTCCGATCCACCCCAGCGCCAAGCTGCATTACTTACCCCACCATGGGGTCCGGAAGTCTTCGTCCACCACAGCCCTGAGACTAGTGTTTGATTGTTCTTCTAACAATCCTAGTCTTAATCAGTGCTTACACAGTGGACCTTCCCTCATCACTGATTTGACCAAGATCCTTCTGAAAATTCGGCTGAGACGATACGCTACATCCTCGGACATAGAGAGGCTTTTTTAGCCATACGTCTCAGGTTGGAAGATAGGGATTCCACGCGTTTTTTGTGGGTGAAAGATCCTTCCGACCCCAGAAGCCCTTTGGTCACCTATCGGTTCACTTCCGTCTTATTCGGAGCCACCTGCAGTCCATTTTTGCTGGCTGCCTGCATTCAGCACCACGTCCGAAACTCAGACACCGACTACGAGGACGTGATTTTGAATCAAATCTACGTGGACAATCTGTTCGGTACCTTTGACACCGAAGCAGAAGTGGAAGATTTCTTTCTTCAGTCCCGGTCTCTCTTCGAAAAGGCCGGCCTCAATTTACGAGAGTGGGTGTCCAATTGTCCAGAAGCGAACGTAAAGTTCCGAGAGAACGATGCAGCCGCCGAAGACACTACGATTAAGGTTTTGGGTATGGAATGGGATACTAACGAGGACACCATTTCCTACCCCCTCAAGGTTGTCGCCTCTGAAGCGGCCACCAAGAGAGCTATTCTGCAGAACCTCGCTTCCCTATTCGACCCACTGGGCATCTTGTCCCCAGTGGCTGTTCGAGGTAAGATTCTCCTGCAAAAACTGTGGAAGGAGAAACTGAGTTGGGACAAACCTATTTCCAACGAGCACCGCAAGGAATGGGTTTCAATTGCCGAACATTTACAACGCTGTTTGCAGTTAACAATACCTAGGCAGCTAATTTTTGCTCGAAAGGTGGAACTACATGCCTTTTCAGACGCATCGGGCGCAGCCTATGCCACTGCCGTGTACGCTGTATCAATGGGAGAGCACGTTCCCATAGCCAGCCTTCTTATGGCGAAGGTGAAAGTTGCACCCATGAAAGAACTCACGATCCCGCGTTTGGAACTAATGGGAGCTCTACTCTCCTCCCGAATCATTAAATTTGTTATCGACGCCTACAAGGATTTGCTAGATATAGTTAAGATCTACTGCTGGTGTGACAGTCAGGTGGCGTTGCGATGGATATTCTCCTCCAAGCCGCTCCCCCTCTTCAACCAGAACAGAGTCGATGAAATCCGTAGAAACCTGCCTACGGCCGAGTGGCGGTACGTCCCTACAGAAGACAACCCCGCCGACGCGGCGTCTAGAGGCGTGAGTTATAAGTACGTATTCACGGACTTATGGAAGAAAGGCCCCCCTTGGCTCACCAGCCCTCCAAATTGGCCCGTCTGGACCGAACACCCTTCCCTCTGCGAAGGGGCTACGGGGACGGACGAGGTCATAGTAGCCGCTTCCACCACCACGGTACCGAAAGCGGCTCCCATCTTCGATTTAGAGCGTTATTCCTCTCTCAACAAGATCATACGGATCACCGCCCTGGTTCACAGGTTCATCGAGAACTTGAGAAAATCCAGGCAGAAGCTCCCTATGACCCGGTCCGTCTCTCGGCCCGAATTCTCCCATTTGATTTCCTTAGAAGAGAGAAATAACGCGGAACTCTACTGGATTCGGAGGTTACAGAGGGAACACTACCTACCCGAAGTTACGTGCCTCCGAGACTCCTTACCTTTGACGAACTTGGTGAAGCAACTGAGCCTAAAGCTAGTAGATGGAGTCCTCAGATGCGACAGGAGATTAAGCAATGCGATGATACCTTTCGACGCAAAGTTTCCTATGCTGCTGCCATCAGACTCACATCTCACCCGACTCATCATATGGCAACTTCACCAAACAAACCATCATGTTGGTATTTCAGAACTCGTGTCGATTGTCCGTCAGCGTTTTTATTTCTCTCGGATGAGGACAACGGTGAAGAAAGTGATACGCCCGTGTGGTCTTTGTAGACGTTTACAAGCTGCACACTTTCGCTCGGCGCCACTAGCTGCCTTGCCTCGTTCCCGAGTGGTAGAAAGCAAACCGTTTACGGTAATCGGAGTGGACCTCACAGGCTATTTTAATGTCAAAGTTCCTAGGAACGAAGTTACCAAAAGCTATGTGGTTTTGTTCACTTGCGCTGTGACTAGAGCGATACATTTAGAACTAGTCTTCGACAACAGCACCGAGTCATTTTTGAGAGCGTTACGTCGGTTTATCGGAAGACGAGGAACACCCTCCGTAATATACTCTGACAACGCAACGTATTTCCAAGCAGCATCCCAACACTTAAGGGACATATGGGAGTTACCCTCCGTGAAGGACTTCCTAACCCAGCATTCCATCACCTGGAGATTCAATCCCGCCAGAAGCAGTCATTACGGCGGATTCTTCGAACGTTTGATCGGATTGACCAAGACCCATCTTCGGAAGACCCTCCAAGACCTCTCTAGTTAGCTACGAAGAGTTCAATACGGTGCTTGCGGAGGTGGAATCGGTGGTCAACTGCCGACCCCTCACCTACGTGGGCGACGAGCTCCACTGCGAGGAGCCCCTCACTCCTTCCCACTTGTTGATGGGGTACAAGCTGAACACCCTTCCTGTCCCTGAAGAATTACTTGAACATGATGCCACCTACAGGGACCCGGTGAAGGTTAACAAAAGGTACAGGTCAACAAGAGGTACAAGTATTTACTCTCCCTCATAGCTAAGTTTCAGTCTGCTTGGAGCAAGACTACCTGCTCAGCCTGAAACAATCTTGGAATGTCTCCAACCGCCCTGACGTTAAGGTCGGAGACGTAGTTTTAATTGAGGACGATGGTCCTCGTCTAAGGTGGAAACTGGGCATCATCAAAACCCTTTACACTTCCCCCGATGGGCACACCCGCTCGGTGCTGCTCAGTACGAGCCGTGGGGAAATAACAAGGGCCGTTATCCACTTGTATCCTCTGGAGATACACTCCAATCTGTTCGATCCCTCAGATCCGCTCCCTCCAACCGAAGCTCCTCAAACATCGGCCGCTCCTCCGGAAAGGCCCCTGCGGCGAGCGCATGTGTTAGCTAAGCAGAGGATACGGGCTATTCTTTCCAACGAAGAATAGTACTCCGCACAAGCTTCCCCCCTTCCTTATAACTCCCTCGGACCTCGTCCGGGTTTGCCTCCCTTGTCTACGGGGACGGTGAGCAGGACGCTGGGGCGGATTTCCCGTGGGGGGAGTTTAATGTTTCTCGAGAACCGAAACCAGGAAGTGACTAATTCATCCAGATGTCGTTTAACGAAAGTTAAAGTGGGTCGTAACGAAATTTCACATACGATGTTTCGACCGAAAAGGGATACATGAGAATATGGCAAATATCATTCCGACCTCTTCGGAACAATCATAACAATATTCGTCCGAACAATTACAATATTCCTAAAAAACAATGACCACGATATCCCTCCAACCGACAATTACAATATCTGTTGGAACGATAAGAAATCTTTGTTTACGAGACGGAGAGACCTTTAAAGAAATTCGAAGACGTCTGGTTGACCATGACTGATGTCCCTGCCAAATTGACGGGCGAGTCAAGGGATGTTGTGGTTACTATTCCGAATCAAAATTCTATGCTCTTCGTCCTTTAGAAGTCTTAATTAGAAACGGTTTTTCTCAAGGACCCAAAATTACAGCGAAAGGAGGACGTACTTTCTCACGAAATAAGGGCCCGGGTTGGTTCTTCGGCCATCCGGAAGAAGATGCCCAGTGGATACTCGTCGATAAGCCACGCCCTCCCCGGGAAGGCCAGACCCAGTTGTAATACCCAGAGGTTATCAGGGTTCGCCCAGGGGGAGGGGCTTCATCACAGGGTAAGGAGGTGACTTGGTCTTAACAGTTAGTTCTTCAGATTTCTTCTACGTAGAAAGTGTGATTGTTTTTTCTTTAGTGTTGAACTCTGTTCCTGAACTCATTCTGAGTGAAAATGTGATTTAAAGTACCGACTCAAATCACGCTCTTTGATATTATTTTTTTGTACTGAAAATATAAGTGACTTTAGATACTGTATATTTCAATGTGTATAAATTACCTTAATTTTAGAATCTTTAATCTTAAAATTGTAGCAATATTCATTCGTGCATTTCTTTAAATGGGGATGATCCTGAGATTGTTTTTCAACGATGATAGATTTGTGTTTTTGTATCGGTCGTTTCTAATCTTAATCTTAAATTGCCGCGTCAACAACTGTACACAAATCGTTCTGCTCGGGAAAGGAAATCCAGTCTAAGGATTCTGCCTCTCTATTTTCAAGCGGAAAGATTGTGAAACCTGTGTGCTAATATGTGTTTTGTACATAAATAGTGATCATTTCCTTGTATATAACTTGTTTAAGATTAGAGTAGTCGTAAAATTGGGTTACCGAGCCTTCATCAAATTCATGCATGTTGCTCGCGCCTATATAGGTAATCATCCTTCACCGAAAGGCTTGGTGAGTCGGACGTCGACACGCGCGTTGACGCAGCATCCTCCTCTGGTGTAGCGAAGATCAGGTTTGAGTTTTACTTTATACTGAAGCCCTGGGTAAGTGTTAAAATTATTTACGTTTTATAATCACAATGCCACTTCCATTCGAAGCGATTGACCCGAAGGTTGTTTTCATCCCTGAGAAATTCAGACATAAGCAAGTCTCCTGGCAGTAAGGTATTTCTTGCCAAACTATTGAATACATTTGCTGCCCCTGACATTTTTCTAAGTGCATACGTCACCCACTAGCGTGTATATATTCTTGCACTGCGCGCGCGCGCGAGCGCCAGGCTTATTAATTTTAAGAAGTGAAAGTGTAGTTGGCGTGTGTGAGGGTGCGGTTCAAACTCTGCCATTGCAACCGGGAACCGTACCGACCATATGCGATAGAGTAGAATTTCCAACACTATTCTTTCAATAAAAAAAACAGGTAGTCGTTTAGGAACTAATCATTATTTTATTGTTGTAAACATCTACACTACTAACCCCCTTCTTTCCTCTTCTTTCATAACTAAGATTTACATCTGTTGCATGCTATCTCTGGCTTCCTTCTATCTAAAGGTTCACTGATGCACTATATCAGGACGCTGAGATAGTTGCATGGCTCGGCGGGCGTAGGGGGCTTTCTCGATTCCCTTCAGGAATCTTTGTGACCTCTTCTCTTTCTAACAGGGTGAAAAACAAAAAAAGGGGTTTGATTGATTGGTCTCTCTCCAATCGTTCATGCCTCTTGTCATGTACTAGCGTCTCTCCCTACATATATATCTATATTTACTGATGTTACACATCACAATACGTATCCTATATTCAATTGGCCAAAATTCATTTCCATCCCTTTAATTATCAAAACAAAAAAGAAGGGTTGGTATGTGGATTTTGGGAGTCCAATTTCCGTGGGATTAGTTGCACTAATTTCAAGTCGCAATTAAAGAACTATCGAAGGAAAGTCCCAAGGAAATTAGGACATAATAATAATAATAATAATAATAATAATAATAATAATAAATAATAATAATAATAATAATAAAAATAATAAGAAATAATAATAATAATAATAATAATAATAATAATAATAATAATAATAATAATAATAAAAATAATAATAATAATAAAAATAATAATAATAATAATAATAATAATAATAATAATAATAATAATAATAATAATAATAATAATAATAATAATAATAATAAATAATTGCTTATATTTGAGGTTATTATTTTATTACTTTACCTTTTTAAGTTTTTCGACCTTTTCTGCTGATACAGCAATTAGCGCAAACGAATCGTCCTTTTAACTTTTTCTATACCAAAAAGTTTCCAACTTTCACTTCCTCTTCTTTCATTACTGAAGTGTTTTTTTTTTTTTTGTTTTTTTTTTTTTATGTTTGTTAAGTGAATAATCTGTTTCTTCGCTGATGATCCTGTTTCCATGAAGAAAGAAGTAAGTAGTCTTCCTTCCTTGACAGACAGACAAAAAGGCTCTGCACAATTTCTTCCAAGTTTCTTCCTTTGAACGTCTTAAAGAAATAAATAATGAGAATTAATAAAAATAAAAATTAAAAATTTCTTCCTATTTTGTTATTAAGAAGAGATTATTAAGATTAATGTTTCAAAAGTTAAGATAAACAGTACGAAAATATAAAATGCCATTATAATGAATCAGTTGTATGTGTGTATATGTGTTGAGGGTGTGTAGGTATGTGTGTGTTGTGTATGTGTATTAATGTTTAAGTAAAGTCTAACTTGCAGACTAATTTTGAATTACCCTTTAAAGGATAAAGGAGCTGATATCAAACCTACATCAATAGACAACAATTGTCCAAGTTGTGATCAGTCTTGTTTTGAAAAGGAAGGAAAGATCTATCCTATTTTTTTTATCTTTTTCAAAAGGAGTTGCTCTTTACTCAATATTTGTTCTCAAAAAAGCTAAATATTTTGAATCTATATCGCCCTAACCAACCCACCTCATCTCTTCACGTTTATTTACGAAGCTTAATTAAAGCTATTAAAATCATCGACAAACAAATCCAAGAGGAAGTTCTTCATCATTATAATTATAATTTTAGTCGCCTCTAAATATTTCGTCATATTTAAAGTCATTACTCCTCATTTACACACACACACACATACACACACACGTATATATATATATATATATATATATATATATATATAATATATATATAATATATATATAATATATATATAATTACACACATCACACATCACATCACTACACTATATATATATATATAATATATTATATATATATATTATATAAACAGCACAAAATCCCGAACAGTAAACATCAACAACAGAGTACCCCAAGGCGCAATCCTATCTCCCCCATTATTCAACCTTTTCACAGCCAACCTCCCACACTACAAACAGACCACATAAACACAACAACCTACGCGGACGACATTACCATAGACACTACACACCAGAACCTAAGCACTGCTATAAACCTGAGGTAACAATACATCAATAAACTTCAAATATGGCTAACAGAAAACAGAAAGTCCTCCTCACCAAACAAATCATTAATCGCTACTGACCACCAACTTGGCCCCCCCTCCCTCCAAGTCTACTTAAACATTGTTATACCCCTAAACAAAGCTCTCAAAAACCTCGGAGTAACACTTGACACTCATCTCACCTTTATAAAACACCCATACAACATAATTTCATCAGCAAACAAGAAACTAAGCATATTAAGAACCATCGCCGGCACAGACTTCACAAACAACAAGCAAACATCCACCACCATATAGAAACAATACATTCGTCTGTCTCTAAACTATGCCTCTCCAACTTGGTACCTATTACTGACTAAAAACAATATAAAGAAACTCCAAACAGCACAAAACAAAGCACTACGAATCATAACGCCACAACAACACCTACATGAAGAAGCAAAATTCTACCCATGGACATACACCTGGACATGATAGACACACAGTTCTTTACCAAAACTTAAGCACCCCAACATCCATGCCACATAGCCCTTTCCAACCCCACCCATCACAGACTCAAACATCCTCTTTCTTCACCAGCTCTATATTACAAACAAATTCTGAACAACATTCCACCGCCACCAAACTACACATCATGCATCAAACAAATCCACACGACACTAACAGAAACTACCTAAGACGCAGAGCACCAAACAGCATTCTAAGCAAACATCCACCAGAAATAGCACCAGAATCAACTCCCCTACCAAAACATGCCAAGCGAATCCTTTGGCTAGTTAAGATACTGCCACCACGAAAACTTACAATACTACAGACACAGATTTAAACCCCCCCCCCCCCCACCCCCCTCAACCCCAAACCACTTAAATATATGTCCAAACTTGTAACCAGGTCCCTCCCGGAGAACACATTATACCATATTAAACTGAAAATTTTATATTAAAATAATTGTCAGTTATGGTGGCTTAAAATAGTGCCCAGTTGTTTTACGGTGCCAATTAAGTATTTAAAACGTATGTGCTTCACACACACACACACACACACACACACACACACACACACACACACACACACACACAACATATATATATATATATATATATATATATATAATATATATATATATTATATATATATATTATAGTATATAATATATATTATATAGTATATATATATATATATAATATATATATTATATCAGCGCGGCTCGTCCTAGTAATAATATTGGTAGTTGCATTTACAGTTACTCACACACACACACAAGATATATATATATATATATATATATAATATATTATATAATATATAATATATATATATATAATATATAATAGATATATATATATACTATAATTATATATATAATAGTATATATATATATATATAATATATATAGAATATATATAGTATATATATATAATATATATATATATATATATATATATATACTATATATATATATATATTATATATTATATATATATAATTATATATTATTGTAAATATATATTATAATATTATATATATATATAATAATATATATATATTATATATATATATATATATATATATATATAATATAGACATATATTATATATATATATAATATAATAATAATATATATATATAAATATATATATAAAATATATATATTATATATATATAATATTATAATATATAATATATATATATATATATATATATATATATATATATATATAATTATATATAGTATATTATATGTCTGCTGGTGTTTCCCCAAAAACGAGAGCATGGTGACCATAAACATTAATCCTAGAAAAATTACAAAAATTTTTACAATTAATTTAAAAAATTATGTAACTTACCTTTACAATTTTATTTAAAAGAAAGGCCGCTCTTCTATCTTTTGATTGAGAAAATTTATCAATCACCTTATTATTAAAAAGTCTTCGATGCCTATAATAAGGTCTTCTCGATCGAACGCAGTTCTAAGCTGAAGTCTTTCTTGCCTCCCATGGGGTGTCTAAGAAAAAGTTTATATTTATTAAATAAGCCAATACAGCGCTCTGCTTGACTTGTCATCCGAAGATATTAAACTTTTACATAGTTCACACGTTTACTAAAAGTGCTTCAAGTGATTTCTGTAAGAATCGAAATAAAGCTATTGCTCCAGAAATAGAACCGAAATTCTTCTAGCTATAAATTATACAATAGTTCTGTTCTCAAGTTTCTTGTATTCAAAGTGAAAGTGTACACTTTACAGTGCATTTTACATTTTTCTCAGAAGATGAATCAGACTGATAGACAACATTTCTGCAGGAACTAACGTGCAAAATTAAATGTCCTAGAATGTAAATCCTATCTTTTATCTGACAAAAAATTGAGAGATGATTGATAGGGATTGGCAGGTGTTTATAAAG
>JABUQX010041875.1:27500-38583 GCA_015478945.1 Trachelipus rathkii
ATTTATTTACACTCGTTATAAAATAATATTTGCCTTCCCTTTTGTAGAATTTTGACTTAGTGGTTAAAATTCCGAGTGCACCCATCGATTATAGTCCCTCCAGAACTGCCTCTAATTGGTCTTCAGGCGGTACCCATTCTCAAATTGTACAAAATCACATGTGCTCTTCCAGTGCGGGAGCTCCTTGGTTTATTTTTTCCCTTGCAACCAAAATTTGGGGACCAGCCTGTACGCCCCTCCCCCTTCCAACGGCGGGCGAATGGAAGGTTCTTCTACAATGTCCCCAAGCAATTTAGTATTTCTTCGAGAGAAGATTAAAACCTATGACCTTTTGTTTTGGCACCTACCCATTTAGAAAGCCTTAGATCTGAAAACCAAAATTGAAACTTTAATAAAAAATTGGGAACACTGGATCCCATGATGCTGAAAATTTACACCCAACACTGCCTTGACAACCCTTATTAAATTTTTTTGGTTTGAAATTCAAAAACAATGGGTAATTTGCCCGGAAGATTATGATAAACCGAGTTAACCTTTAAACCCCTTTTTTTATTAAAAAATTTTCGCTTTAAACGGAAGTGGGAACATATTTCCCATATTTATATCAATGATTTTTGGGGGGCCGGTCAACTATATGAACAACATTTATTTTTTATAAGGCATTACAATTATCCAATAGACACTTAGGTATGATTACTTCTCCTTAACCACTATATGAATTATTTTAAATGAAAACTGATAAAATTCCCGTTTCTTTAGTACTCTATATAATTCCTTTAAGTTTTCCCTAAATTTTCAATACCCGGCGGGGGTAATTAAACGTGTTACAATAATTTGTAATGTGAAGACAATATCTCACCTATATATTTTGGACATATATAATATTATATTATATACTAATAATTTTATTATAATCTATTATATTATTTATTATTTATTACATATATATATATAATAATTATATAATATCATATAATATTATATAATATAACATATATTATATATTATAATATAGTATATTATTATAGAAACTATTATATATATTATATATCATATATATAATTAAATATATAATAATATTTATCATATTATGATATATATATATATATTATATATATATATGATTATATTAATTTTTTTATATTAGATAGTATTATTATACCTTGATAATATTTATATAATATTAAATATATTTATATATTATATTAAAGTATATAAGCTTTATTTATAATATTATTTATAATTATGCACCCATAGAAATATGAACATATAGTGACTTTATATCGCCTATCATTCTCGATAATAATATTAATATATTATACTATATATATATTATATATAATTTATATACATATACTCATATATATAATTATATTAATACTGATACTGTATATAATTATATTTATATATTTATTGTTATATATATATAATATATATATATATTATTATAATGATATATCTCACCCATTCATCAACTACTAACATCAAGTACAAACAACTCATACCTATAAATTTTTATATAATATCCTATATATATATAATATACCATATACCATATATATATAATACATGGTATAGTCATAATATTTTATGATATTACCCATCACTAGTTAGTATATTTTATTAGAATTGATGTATTTAGTAAGTTTTGCACTTAGGTCCTAATTTTTTATTTTATATTGTCTCATTAAACCTTTGATACATATTTATTACTAAACACATAAAATTACCTGGGCACTTATCTCGCATAGTGTGCGTATATATATATCCCGTCACTATGCTATAGAATTATTGATATATACACGGTTTGGATTCACTAATCAGCTCGATGCTACTTCTATATGTCCTACTCACCCTGCATTGTGTATTTATCCTCGTATACTCAACCGCCCGCCTGACATTAATTATATATATATATATAATATAAATATAATAATATAAATATAATATATTATAATTAATATAATAATAATAAATAATAATATAATTTTATTTAATTTTAATATATAATAATTATTAATAATTAAATATATATATTTATATATAATATTAATTTATATAAAATTGTAGGTATGTCTGATTCCTTACTTTTTTCTAAATTTTGGAGACTTGCATAAAATATAAATATATAATAATTTTATATTTAGTCAATAATAATAAAATAATACATTTGGTTTATTTATATTAGTTTATTTATATTCCTTATATATTAATTATACAACACCACACACACACACACACACACACCACGAGCAGCGACACTCAACATCTCACACTAAACTCCTTCACTCTCGCTACACACTTAAGTTAAATTATCGATTAGAACAATCTTAAGATAGCTGACAAAAGTGAAAAAACAGAGAGAGAGGGATTGGTGGGCTTTCACTCTAATTTTCCTCCCCCCACCTTTCTTCAAATTTGACTGATTGAACTTTGTTGCACATCTTTCAATCCACTGCCATCCGAAAACTTTCGGCTTACCCACCTCTCTAATATAGTGTTGCTTCCAGGGTGCGCAGCCCGCGTTAGTTATCTTATATCTTGTTAGTGTTATATTCATCCACATCATTGTTAGATTCACCTGATGTCATCTGAACACTAGCAAAATAAAGGTTTATGAATATCTTTGTTAGAAACGAATAATTCGATTTTAATTGGATATCCATTTTCTTCATTCTATCGTTTCCTCTCTCTAAAAGGCACACTATTTTTTCACGCTTGAGAATCCTTTTCTATACCACACCTCCTAGCTTTTTGGTTTATTACGGGATTTAATTCTTTTTAAGTTAGCATATAAATTTAATTATTTTCTTCAAAAATACTGTTATTTTTTCATTAATTCAATTGCGCTACTTTACAATGGTACTTGTATATGTAGCTTCACCCAAAAAAAAATTTATTTATTAGACTTAATTATTATGGATCTAATTTTTAAGCACATGATAAATTAACTATTATAAATAAAAAAATTCATTTGTAATAATTATACCAGAATATTTGTGGAGAATAATAAAATAAAAAACTGTAAAAAATAAATAAAAAAAATATAAAAATAAAAATATATAAAAAAATAAATAATAATAATAATAAAAAAAAATAATAAAATAATAAAAATAAACGAACATATTATATTTCTTGAAAAATTATTTAATAATTTAATACTTTAAGTTTAAATTAACTAAGTAACTCCTTTTAAAAGAGGGTTTATATTAGGAGTAAATTATGATTCACAATATGATTTTTGTTAGCCCTTTGTTATTAAAAATTATTTACATAATATATAGGTTTATAAAAAATGGTATAGGCTGGATACAAGATATAAATAATATATATTTAGCGTTATATAATAATAAAAATAATAATATAAATAAATATAATAATGTGTTTTACCCTTTTATATAGGTAAGGGGATAGGGGGGGGAACTGGGGGTGAGGTGGGAGGTAGGTAGGTGAACATTATAAGTATATATTATTAAAATAAATTATTATTATATATAATAATTGGTATATAATTTAATGCAAGGAAAGAAGAGAGAAAAGGGAGTTGTGAATTTAAGCAAACCGGGGGGGAGGGCCATATGGTTAAAGAGAGAGGGGGGGCGATCGGAGCCAAAAAAGACGGGCGTGAAGAGAGATTGATAGAGAGCCAGTGGGGAGAAGACGAGAGAGAGAAAACCGGTTCCATTACCCCCTAAGGGCGGGGAAGAAAAGGAGAGAAGATGGTGGGGGGGGGAAGGGGGGAAAAAAAAGAGAAACCCCCCCGACGGAGGACCACCCCCAAGAAATGATTAACCAAAAAAGGAGCGGGGGCGGTTTTTTTTCAGGGGAGACCCCCGCTTTTCCCCCCGGGAGGGCGGGGGAAGAATGTAGGTCCCCGACCACCGTATGAGTAGGTTTGGATTTTGTACCGCAGGAGAAGAGGAAGGGGGGCCGGGAAGGAAAGGGAAACCCCCCGGACTTTTTCCTTTGGGGGCCCAGTAATGTATCTGCAGAGGGATGAGGTATGGGGGGCAGATTTTTTGTATAACCCCGATTTTGAGGGGGGAGTGAAATCCTTTTTAGGTGTTAAAAAGAAAGAAAAAGAGAAGAAAAAGGGAGAAGAGAAGAAAAGAAAAAAATTTTTTAAACATAAAAAAGAGAGAAAAAGAAAAAGAATATTAGAGTGGCTCTAATAAGATAGTTTTTAACACTCATATAAAGATGAGAGTAAGAAGAAGGAAACGTATAAAAAAGTGTTTGTTTGTAAATGAGAAAAGAGAAATAGGACGTGTGATTGTATTGATGAAAGACTGTGTAGTGTGAGCCAGGTTTAGTAAACATGTTTTCTGTTACTCTGCGCGTGGATATAATTTTACACGAAGCAAATTTTAATGCTTAGCATTGTGTGACTTGTTATAGAAGACCAACACTAATTTTTCATTTAATTTAAAAATCTATTTTTTATATTCTGTAATTTTTAATTATTTAATATTATTTTTATATTTTAGAAATATAAACTATTTATATAATAATTTTACCGTTATTATATTAATATAATATTTCATCACTATAATTTTTATTATTATTTTTCTGTTTTATAAATAGGTCTCCCTCCCCGTACTCTAGGAGGAAGGGTTCTATATCTTTTAGAGTGATTCTCTTTAACGACAAAGAAATCATATTGAAATTCGAACTTGTGAATTGTTTTACCACCAATGTACTAATCATCTGAGATTTATTCATTTATATTTTTGAATTTATTTGTGAAGTGGTGAGTGATGTGGACCTCTATTATTAATTAATTTTATTATTTTTTTTTATATTATTTCTTTTAGGGGCGTGCAACTCCTCGGTATATTTTTATTGGTTTCTATTATTGATTTTTTGTGTATATTGGTATGTAGGAGAGTGGTTTTTCGTTTTTTCTCTATTTTGTCATTTAAAAATACGTGTATCCGTTGGCTTTTTATCTGTATTTTATCCATAACAATGCCGCATTCTTATCCAATAAGCTCTCTTGATCACTCCGAGAAGCGACAAGAGAAACTAAGAAAAGAGAGAGGAGGAGAAAAGAAGGAAGAGTAAGGATGGTGGGGGCCCAGAGCGCCATGATCTCGAAGAAAAAAAGAAGGCCCCGAAGATGTATTGTATGCCACTGTGATTTCCCCGCGGAGCTGCGCCTGGTGTAAAGTTTTTGAGGAGAGACCAGAGATACATATGTGGAGGATTGTTGGGCTTCTTGATTCTGAGAGAGAGAGAGGGAGGGGAGGGGGAGACTGGAAGAGACGATGTAAGAGAGATGAGATAGAAGAGAGTGGTAATGTAATATATTATATATAAATAATATTATATAATATATAATATATTATATTATATAAATAATAATATTATATTATTTATATAATAAATTAATAATTTAATAATATTATATATATTAAATAATTTAATTATTTAATATATAATATATAATTATATAATAATTTATTTATATATAATATTAAATATATTATTAATATAAATATATATATTTTATATTTAATATATATAAATATATAATAATAAATATAATATTGTATTAAATCACTTAATCCTTTTTGTGTTACCATTGTTAACTATTTCGTTATTATATAGACCTTGACGAAATACCCTATAATACCCAGACCTAACAAACCTGAGGCGCGCGTGAACCTGCAACCCTAAACCTCGGACGGGTTCTTTATCCGTAAGACACATAACACATAAACACCTACCACAACCATAAACATAACCTAAACCTAAAAACCTAACACTAAACCTAGCGTAAAACAACCTACACCATAAGCCCAAGGTAGACCTGGGGTCCATGCAACCTAGAACTACTCTAGCCTTCTCGTCTTTATCTTTTTTACCTAATGTTTACAACATTATGACAATAAAAAACTGATCCCTAGCAATATTTGGATAAAAAAAAGGTGTTATTCTAGTACTAACAATGAGGTAGAATGGTTTTCCCTTGGACTACTGGAGTTGGTATTTTTTTCTCTCATAAACTTATTTCCATCCGTGGACACAAAACACACAACACACTCTTATATCATACACCAAGACACACATCAACGCATCTATAAACAACACACATACTAATAGCAAAGGGTTGTTATAACTTAAAATATAACAAAACTTACTCACACATAAACTTGTTTATAATTTATCAAAACCAAACAACATGACAGACAACAAATACATTTCCACAATTACATCTTATGTTATTCACTCTTTTCAAAAAAATATGAGTAACTCATTCACATCCATTATAAACATATCACTATAGCCACTTACAATTAGAAAGACGAGTGGGGTACACGGGTAGCACTCGACGCAGGCCCAGCGAGAGCGAGGAGGCAAGACTTCACACTTTACCAACTTACACTCACACACTCGATATTTTTTGATGCCTCAACTTTGATGCCTTCAACTTTGATGCCTCAACTTTGATGCCCCAGTATAAATGCCTCAGCATTTGATGCCCCAACTTTGAAGGTTCGAGATCTTTGAGACTCATTTCTTGATTGACGTCATCTTTGATACATCTATATTGATTGATTCATTCTTTGATGAGAGGGATGTCTGCTACTCTTTGATGTGCCATTCTCATAAACGACCTACCATTAAAAGAAAACAGAAGTTATAAAATCTAAATTGTACTTCCCCAGTTTCTATAAATTGTGAGTTTATAACAAACCATTGAGGTATCAGCTCACATGCGCTCTCACTTCTCAGCTGACTCTAAAAGTACAACCAAGCCCTCTGACAATACACCGCTATGGTAGTACGATCCGCTCGTACGTCTCATACGCCCTGTCTCTCGACTGTCCCTCGCACCGCACGGCGTCCTCCGTCTCCGCCACGTACTCTAGTTTCCTCAGCCCGCATGTCGTGCGTCACCTTACGCACTATGAGAGCGCCATATATTTCCGACGTACCCGCCCTGCTCGCTGTCGCCACGACAAAAGCGACAATTATTTTCCTCCTATATACCGAATGAAATTATAGATATATACTATGAGTATACATCATTTATTTATTTCTATTACTTAAATACTAAATACGTAATTATCTTTATTCAAATTATACTTTAAAAAAATATCAATTTTTATATTCATACATTTATGGGAATCTATTATTTATATAAAAACATAATTTTCAGCGAACCCTAAAACATGTAACCCCTCCATTACCAAATACCTAATATAATTCTAACATATATTCTATCTCCAACCCATTCCATTCTCTCTTACCCCTTTAATACTCATATATATTTACTTTTAAATAAACTTTATTTTCACGCGCTAGCGCCCCCGGTATTATTCTATGCTTTTCCATGATTACCTGGCTTGTGACTGCTTTTTGTAACTCATGTTTTTACTTGCTTATACTCATGTTTTTAACGTGGGCTGTGGGAGCCCCTCATTCTATATGTTTTTATTGCTTTTAACTTTCTATATAGTGAGTTTATTTTATGAAAACTACGAATAGCGCCTTCGTGAGTAACCTCGTAAAGTCAGTAAATCAATAGGGGTGGGTGCGCTTTCCGCAACCCTCAAATCACAACAATGTGTGTTTAAAAAAAATCTGGGAAAGCGGTGGCCGGAGGGGAACGGTGCCCAAACAGGAGAGATATAGAATATGCATGTCATTTGTTTAATATGCATTATAGCTATTTAACTCACATGCTTTTTTCTACACTCCTTGTGCTTTAACTTTCTAAGACTGCTTATGCTTTAAACTTCTAACTTATACATGTACTTTAACCCGTTTGGTGCTGCTTTACTGTTTTTAACTCATAATATTTCATTAACATTATGTTTTTTTATTTGTTTTAATACTTTTTTATTTATTTTATTATTATTTTTATTATTATTCCTGTATAATTATAACTTCTCATATTTAGTTTATTTGTTGAATCGTGTGTGTGATAAATAATAATATTTATTTATTTTATTTTTAATTTTTATTATTAATACTTAGGTGTTTATTTACTTCATAGCCCCCTCCATTTGTGGGGTGTCATTATTTATTAATACTACACACTCTACTCCTATGTACACGCTCCTATATCATCCAGTATTATTGCAGAAGCGTGATGAGCAGGGCCCATTATTAATAACACAACATTACAACTATTGACAACTACATTTAGCCATAGGACACTAAATTTACAACATTATACACCAAACAACACAAAGCACTTCCGCCATACACATCTCTATCTCCATTCTACAGAATTCTCCCTTTCTACTTTACTCTACCCCCCACGCCAGACTCCTCTCTATCTCTCTTCTTTTACTCCTTCTCATATCACCTATACATCTGATACCTTCCCCTCCTTTTATACTTAACACACTGACAGGAATTTTAACTGAAACATTAAATATTTAATGAAACTGAAGTTGTTAATTTTTTTTTCTTAGGATTCAATGTGAGGTTTCATTAAATTAAATTATCTAGTATATACATTTTTTTATAATTATATCTCATTCCATTAAAATATAATATAACTTAAAAATTTAATTATTCAAAAGTTTTAATCTTACCAACGTTTTACTATATATTTAAATTTTTAAATTACATTAAAAAACGTTATTATAGTTTTATTGATACATATATAATTGAATAATAAAATATTTAATTAACTTGATATAATTATTCTTATAATAAGAACTTCCATACGATATTTCTATTAAATCTATTATTTAATGTATCTAAAAATTTATTTTTTATATTATCTTAAATAAATTTTAATGAAAAAATTATTTATAAATAATAAAATAAACATTTTATATATAAATATAATTTAAAAGCAATAAATTCAGTAAGGTAAGCCACACATTTTAAGCTTATCCTCTACTACACTCAAGAACTATGCACGCTGTTTTGTATAATTTCTACTAAACTATTACTTTGCTAACATTGGATCGTTGGTGGGAGGGCTTTTAGTCTAAGATTATTATTCTATTAGAAAAAGTAATACTCAATATAGTTGAAAAAGGAGAATGTTAGTTTTCTCCTTTGGTCATTTGTGAATAATTAATAAATTAATTCGATTAGTGATGTTAACGCTAATAGAATGATTTTTTGCAAGTTAGATATTTTATTCCCTGGAGCATTGAAGATCGTCTCTGACCGATAATTATTAACATTAATAAACTCATTTCCTATGTTAATTTACGTTATTGTTTTTTATTCTCGATTGTGTCAATAATACCAATCCTCTTTGTGAGAAAAACACAAACAACCCACACTCACCTAATACCAGAAAATACCCGCATAACTGTACCTTCCTCTTTTCTGTTCACCCCAAAGTTGTGTGTGTGAAAACTATTAACGCAGCATAACTTATCAAGAGAGCCTAAATTAAGTTATATTATCCTTTTATGTAATCCGGGGGCGATTATAGACCTAATTCCAGTCAAAAAAAAGATATTGTGCGAACTAGACCTTTTCTGTAATGTGGTAAGGCAAATACTATCTACGATAATTAGAACCTAAATTTAGTCTATAAAACAATCATTAGGGATAACCTTTTCGCTACTCCCCGTGCTAGATTATAAACTCGCCTGATGTATAAATTTACTACAGATCATATATAGTTGGTTTAAATTTCCAAGTATCACTGACACCAGGAGTATAAAATCGAGGAGGAGTTTATTTACAAAATGTTATTATATAATTATTAATTAAAAAAATATATTTTTCATTCCACTGCATTAACATGCTGGAAATCACGAGCTCAAGAAATTCCTTAAGCATGGTATACGCAACGGGTATTTAAATAATTTACACTTTCTTAAATGTGAAGTGCAGGACCGTTAGTTATATCTCTTTAATCTCATCTATGACTTCTCTTTTCGTATGATGAAATTTTGTGTCTTAGAGACAGGTTATGTTTTTTATTTCGAGTCATATTTTTAGGATTATATTATCGTATAATGATTAAATAAACTCTATGTCATTATCTCTCTTGATACATCTTACTCTGTGTTTTGGTATGAAACAAAAGTATTTATAATTGTGTGAAGATAGATTGATGGGTTCATCATGTTTTCGAGCATAAAGTAATCTATCAATAATTTAAAAATCATTAAACTCGTTTTGCGGGCTATTTATTTTATTGCCCTGTGCACAAGTTCTTTTGTTGGTGTAGATAGAAAATGAGTATCTAATATATATCACTCAGGAGGATGATAAAACTCATATTTTCATTGTAATCCTCTATCGCTTTTTTCTAACTATGCCAATATACCTCAAACAAAGACATTATACGTGGAAATTTCAAGATCCCAAAGAGAATTTAGTTTATAGGGTGGTTCACTTTCTCTGATATAAAAAATCAACCCTGATGTGATTTATGAATTTTTTTTTTTTTTATATTATTTTCCCAAAAAGACGGGGCCTTTCTTGTGACTCACTCAATACAACTTCGTGGTGGCTATCCAAAAAAATACCCAAGAAAACAGTATTTTCAATGAGTCCAGGATGAAATTAACTTATGTATGTATTATGTTAAATCACACTGAAGATGTGGTCTTATATCTGAGATTTACTCTCTTTAATATATAAACACCCAAGCTCAAGCTTTAAACTGGGAGGCCCTCGATATCTCTCATGTTTATTATTAAATAGACCTTCCGTCGGCGTATAGAATACCAGCACAGATAAAGGCAGATTTCTTACTACATATTGGTATTTTTTTATAAAACATACAAAACAAAATAGAAAACACTATTTATTTGGGAAGTTTATTATTTATGTGAAGCATGGTGATGTAAATAATAATTGAAACAGGTGTATGTTGGAGACGCGTACTCATCATTTTGGATGTTTTTAACTATTTCATCTGCCTTTAGTCCGAAAGCAAGGCAATATATTATGAGATGTTTTGATGTTTCATCCGTGAAGCAGCAAGGGTGGGAATAACAAGAGGTGGGAAAGGAACAATATGTAGTGATTATCTAATACTGTATACCGGTTGGAATATTTTCATATCGAGTTTTGTGTGTATACCACAGCGATATACTATTCGCATTCTCAAGAAAACACTCCGGCTGGGCAGTTTCGTGACTTC